>CAJDYZ010012061.1:0-14375 GCA_903986555.1 Heterotrigona itama
TATATATATATATATATGTGCGCCACAAAATGCATACACTATTATTGATTGTTTCTTTTTTTTGTCTAAAAGATTTGAAAATTTAATGTATTTTAACATGTAATTATATATATCTTATTTTATTTTTTATCAATGATAAGGTATTTATTTCTCTTAATTGATAATAAATAATGAGTAAATAAAAAATATCTACTGTTTCAGATACATTGTTTTTTGTAATAAAAATAATACATCTGTATTTGATATTAGAAATATGGTAAAATAATATTTTAACTTATGTAATGTGACATTTGTCCAATTATACTGTATGTAATAGCACAATTTTAGTCGTTGATATGTCAATCTATGATATAACTGTATAATGGTTTAGTTTAAGTTAGGTTAACTTGCACACAAATGCAAAAAAATTATCTGGAGAAGAAAAATAAAATATAATATTTAATCTCTTATGATGTAACTTTATTTGTAATAATAAGTAATTTTGAGTGGTAATAAAAATTACATAGTCATGATTTCGCTAGGTAAGTTTCAATTGGATAAAATAAAAGATATAAAGGTAATGTAACGAATCAAGTTACGACGCTACTATTTCTCGAGAGTTCTATCCCCTCTCTGAAAGATTTTAGCGGGAATTCACGCGGGAAATCTATTAAGTGCTGTATACATTTGTATGATATTTTTTAATAATTAATATGTATATGAAAATCAATCAGTGTGTAAAGTTTTGTATTTTATATAGAGAAAAAAATATTTTATATAAAAAAATTTCTATATAAGAAACAATATAATAGAAAAATTAATATATTTTTGTATTTGTATTTTAAGTCAAAACTTTGGTTGTGTTAACAAAAATGACCAGCCCTGCCAAACTCTATAAAAGACCATTTACAGTATGTATAGAAGGTAATATAGGAAGTGGTAAAACAACATTCTTAAATCATTTTAAACAATTTGATAATACAACTGTTTTACAAGAACCAGTAGAACTTTGGCGTAATGTTGCTGGAACAAATTTATTGGTAAGAATCTTTGATTTATTGTTATTTTTAGATAGTTATCTGAAAATTATATAACATTATAAATACTTGTTGAAAATGTTTAGGAATTAATGTACACAGACCCTAAACGCTATAGCTTTTTGTTTCAATCATATGTACAATTAACAATGCTGCAACTTCATACGTACAAATCTGGAATGCCTTATAAAATTATGGAAAGATCAGTATTTAGTGCAAGATGCTTCATAGAAAACATGAAGCGCACAAAATTATTGAAGGATGTAGAACTAGTGGTTCTAGAAGATTGGTATGATTGGTGTATACAGAATGCCAATATAGTAACAGATTTAATAGGTATCTTATCATAAACATGCAATATAAATTACATATTTTTATTTGACAGTAATCAATTATATTTACATTACATATAGTTTATTTGAGAACATCGCCAGATGTTGTATATAATAGAATGAAAACAAGAGCAAGGAAAGAAGAAAATTCTGTATCATTAGAATATTTACACCAACTTCATAATATTCATGATGAGTGGCTTCATGATCAAACATTATTTAATTTACCAGCACCAGTTTTAGTAATAGATGGAAACAAAAGTTTAGAAGAAATGGTCATACAATTTGAAAACTGTAAAAATTTAATTTTCAATAGAAAAGAAGAAGAAAAAAATTAAAGCGGGGAAAAAATAATCTTGTAAATATTTCTTGTATATTTTTCAATTATTACTTTTTTTAAGTTTCTTACATCAGTGTATATTATATCAGGTACATGTTAATTTAATTTTAGATTTCTTCAAAAAGTACAATGTAATGAATCTTTATCTAAGAATATATTTATATTTAGACAAATAGATAAAGACAAAAGAGAGACTTAATATTCATACTTAATGGTAATTATGTTTTATAATATAATTATATGTAAATTTTAAGTAATTGCATTTAAAAAGAAGATGCACATTATATAGTAAGAGGTTTTATGTAAAACTGTATGTTTTATATATCAATTTTGTACCAATTTTTTATGCAAAATACGAAGCAAATATCGATATAATCATCAATGCCACACTATTATGGGCACTGATAATCCTAAGAAATATCTATATTTGAAATATGTATATCTGTTTAAATCTGTCATGTCGCTACCGCAACTTTGTTCTTAAGTACCTTTGTCACTTATGGTATTTTAGATTGATGTCGGTATTAATTGTTATTCAACAAGAAAGAATTAGTTAAATATTAAACATTGAAACACAATTAATACATATGAGTGTAAAGATCACATCATTTGTTACAATTTATTTATTAAAATAACAGGTTTATAGAATATATATTACAAAACATAATATATAGAATATATATTATGGAAACTGGAAGTTAAGTTTTTACACTGATTATTATTATAAAACAACTTGGATATAAGTACATTTTTGTTTTTAATTAAAAAATATAAAAATATAACAATAAATTTGGATATATTCGATTAAAAGATAAATTGCTCAAAGATTTATTATCATAAAGATTATAGAAACATTATAGCGACTTACTGCGAGCAGAAGCTAATCGTATTGCGCAATCATATTCTTTACAAATCCATAAGATGTTTATCAAATTACCAATGTCTGCATTTTTTGTGTTAGCTCGTTTCCAGTCAAGAAATAGCTGATAAATTACCTAAGCATATAATCATTAATACAGAAACTCGCGATAATACATAGAAAAGAATATTAACGTGAAAGGATATTGTAATTAAATTTACTTCACTTATGCCTCTGAATTTATAATTTTCTTCAAATTGTTCAATCTGACCCTCTGAATAGAACAGTTTCCTAGCGACGTCTTTCCAACCATGTCCAATATAAGTTTTAATCGTAAATATATCATCTAAGGTAATTTCGTCAGTGCAAACACACAAGCGTTCTACTTCTGCTGGCATTTGTCGAATTTTTTTTGACCATAGTTCTTCTGTTGCTTCAACATTATCCTTAGTAAGATGATTAATATTACAAATATAACTAGTCCTCGAACCAATTTTTACACCGTTTGAATTAATTATATTATAATTCACTATACGCGTTCCTTGTGCTGTAAAATAAAAAAAACGATCATTTCAGTATGGGCAAATTTGATTTCTTTTAACAAATAAATGAATGAACAATACTTACAAAATTTGTGTTGTTTCGACTTTGTTTTTGTTTTAGCATTCGGTATTTTACGTTCATTTGCATTCTGTGAAAAAGTTTTCGTATCACTTAGATCTTCTTCTTTGGTAGAAGACTTAGCAGTTGTAATTGGTACTGCGTCATTTTTTTCAGACGATGTTACATTTTGTTCTAATTGTCCTCCTGAAGTGATAGAAACAGATTCAAACTTCCTTGATTTTGGTCCATCATCGTTCACTGTATTCGATTCTAAATTGTGCGTATATCCCTCGATTGGTATTCGCGGTGGATCAGGTTTTGCATCGGTTGTTAACATGTGAAATCGATGAGACAAGTTCGAAAAAATTGGCATTTTCTTCGAAACTTAGTCGTTCAGAAGAAATATCTCCTCGCGTTATCTCTTTTTTCTGTAATGAAAGTATCACAATATGAATTTTATATTTTCATTATTACAGTTGATGAATGTCGAATTGACGAATGATTTATGATGATTAATCTATAAAACAAAAAAAAAAAGCAAAAGCGTGGATGTAACAAATTATACATCCGTTTGATAATTTCTTGATTACGCTAACATAATTTTTATTGTATACATTTTAATTTTTATAAAAATAAATGATATGGAGATGACGTGAGATTTTAGCTCAAATATCAGATATTTTTTTTTATATAGATTTATCTTCCTACCTTTTTCCTTTTGAATATCTGATATCAAGTTAAGCAAAACAGCAGGAAACTTCTTTACTATACTTCAAGATCTTATCTCATTATGGATGCATTACACACTGTGCCAACAATATCTAGAATACCAATATTTATAACAATTACGTGTTATTATACAAATCGTCGTTAGCAGTATAGAAAAGTAATAGAAGAGAAATGAAATGAAAAATGAAATAGATTCCGTTACCATTAAAAATACTAATCACACGAGTGTGAATTTTAATGACTTTAAAAGTCATTAAAACATGTCGGGTTTCTGGCTGGTAAATCAGGCGATCTGGGTTTTCCAGAAGTGAAAGTTCACGACGATATCGCTAGAAACAATTAGCAACACAGACCAGCTGAATAACTAGCTTTCAAGCAAATGATTATTTCTTTTTATTATTTTTATTCTTGTAGTCATTTGATTTATTCTTGTGAATTATGTTCGGAACAAAGGAACAACATTTCGAATATTGTTTATCAACCTCTAGAAATAACAAAAGTGCAGAATTTTTCAGAAATCAATATTAACAAGCATTTTTCCTTTGCCAATTACGATATCTCCGAATGTAAAATATTTTCAAATCAAACGTTTATGTGTAGAATTTACATTTTAAAAAAGGAAAATTTTCTTATTTAAAATTGTCAAATTAATTTAATTTTGAAAGACTTACAGTTTCTCGACTTTTACGCGTTTTTCGGCCGATGGATATCTTTTCGTTATTTCGAAAAAAAAAAGTTATACCATTGTTCTTGACAATATTGCTTCTAAATAAAATTTGTTAGCGCGCACAGTCACAGATAAGGTATATGAATAGATCAAGCATATTATGAGATTTCGTGTTATGCTCTGAAATACCGACATACTAAAAAAATAATTACTGGTTTTTTAGCGCACTCTACGTTTAAACAACGATGAGTTGGGGAACTAGTGAATGCGCCAGCAACATGATTTTTAAGACCCATTACAGTGTTGTCAAACTTTCAATAAATGTGAAGCTCGTCTGCGACTATACCAAGTAAAATGATTGAAGCAAAATGTTTAATTGTATCTCCAGATTCTAAAACACGAGATTAGTATCTAAAATTATTCCATTTTTTATTATGTACTTATGTGTATGTCAGAAAAACATTCTCTATTCATCCAGTAGAAAGAAAATGGATGTTCCATAGCCCAAGCTAAAACTTAAATCTAAAACCTGACTCTAAAACGCAAGACTGAGCTTGGACTGTAAAATTCTGTCTCCCAAATAACGATCGCACTAACAATAAATTCATCACACAATTATATTAAATCACAATTATGATAAATCGCAATCACTCGCGAATGTACTAAAGCTATACGCGACTATACAAACCGAGAAGTTTATCATCGACAAACACTCACTACAACGCATAAAAGAGCGTAAATGCGGCTAAACATAGCAAGAAATTGTTGAAAGCACACGATAATACGTATCGAAAAGCGATAGTGAATCTAACGCGAGGTTCTGGATGATACATTTTTCTGAATATTTTCTTTACAGACGAAATGTGCTTTCTTCCGCCATTCTTCCCGTTTAAAAGTCGATCGTAAGAAATATCGATTATGTTCGAGAATCGTAGGAAGTACATATATTGCGTATTTCACCATCGGGGCGCTGTAATCGCACATTTCGCACGAAATGTTGACTTGGAATGAAAAATAAAAAACTTTGATCCAACTCAATTACACAAAATTCATGAGAAATTCTTTAAAAAGAACGAAACTCATACTTGAAAAATTGTCAATACTTTAAACTGTTATAATTTCGTGAAAAAAGATTGTAGAACAATTAACCTTTATTTTATTTTAAAGAGTCAAGTCACTTTAACAATCTGGAGTTTTTTTTGTTCAAAGATATTTATTTTTACATTACGCATCAAGTGTAAAAGTAAGAATACTTTTCTTCTCGAAAATTCGAACATTTCGCCAAAGAAAAGTTCTTCCATCACTGAACAATTCTTTTTCATGATTAGATCAATCATTATCTTGAAAATTGAAATATCCTGCAAGTTTTTATAATTGAAGGATTCACTCTGAACACACTAAAATAAGTAAAAAACGTCATATCTAATTATGTTATTAAAAAATATATTTCAATTAATTTTTTCTAATACTTTTAAACAGATGTAAATAATCAAATATATAATGAATTTTTCATCCTAATTTCCATCAATCGCTATTTTAAATCGTTATATTCCTTCATTGATGAAGTATCACCATGTTCAATTCAATAAATAACTCACAAAGTAGATGTGACAACACTGTTCATACTTTTTAATTCTTATCACTAGTGCAGTGCAAAAATTGTCTAAATCGATATAACAGGATATGATATGAAAATGGCAAAGGAATCCTAGGATCCCGAAATCGTAGTAAAAAAATACATTATATGTTAGGCCTATTCATAATCTGTATCTGTGGCACAGTATTTTTTTTTTGTTAACCTCTCTATTGTCATGAAGATACTTATTGTATTTATAAGTTGATTTATTGTTAAAAAGATGATTCAGGAGAATATTTTAAAAAATTATACATTGTCTCAATATTCCATGGAGAAATTGACAACAATAAAAACAAAATTAAGGGAAAATATAATTCAAGCTGATCCTATGTGGCGAATACTAAATCAAAAAGTTAGTATGAAAAGAAGTATTTAAAGTAGTATTTAAACAAAAACATATTGAAACTTACATTATCTCACGTAGAAAGAAGAAATAACAGACGAAGAAAGTATAGAAGAAGCTTCAAATAGAAGTAATGAAGATTGTAATGATATTTTATCCAAAACACCAGACCAACTTTCATCTACTCAATTTTATTTTACACAACCAAACAAATCCTTTAATACAAGCACTCAGCAGGAGAATATATCAAAGCTTGATATTACAGAATATCTTTTCGAAGAATTAGAATGTCCTAATGGAAAACTATATTTGAACCACTTGGAAAATTTAACAGAGACAGAATGTCTAGAAATAATATGTGATTTAGAAAAAAGATTAAATACTATAGGTACATATAATTTATGTTGTTCTATGAATAATATGACTTTGAATCAACGAATTAAATATGTACAAATTTTTTATACTCATTTAGTATTACCAAAGGTAAAATTTGATATAAGAATTAGACTGTTTGTATAACACTAACATAAATACAATTATATATTAATTAAATATTGTTGCAGATTATTGCTTTAGAAGAACCTTCTAGATTACTTCTATCTGTTTTAATAGAAAGCACTCAAAAATTTCCAAATGATATTCAGCAATTTATTTTTATTCCTCTTTTAAGTGTTGATTTAACAGACACAACAATTATTGATGCTATAGTAAATACTTTTGAACCTGAAAGACATATTATTCTTATTGAGTAAGTATTGATTTTATCATTAATCAATCAGATTTTTAAAAAAATATTAACAATTCAATGACATAATTTTTATAGGAAATATTTATCACAAGTGAAAGAACTTAAATCATGGCATCTTTCCTTTCTGCATACTTTGATTACTACTGCAACAGATATTACTCTAAAGGATAAACTCATACAGTTATTATCTGAGAAAGCAATTGATTTTGCCAAGGATAAAAGCTTTGGAAAACTTGTATTATCTTTTATAAAATCAAATATTAAATTTTCAGATGAACAAAAGGAATTATTGTGGGAAATAGCCACTATTAATCAGACATTGTATAAGAAACCTATGCAAAATATACTAAAATCTATGTAACTTATGCAAATGCTTCATATTACAAAATATAAAAAATTTTGTTATGAAAAGAAATTTTGTTGTATTTTTTCTACAATTATCTTTATTATAAAGTAATTTAAAAAGTCAGTCCACGTGTAATCAAAATATAAAACGCGTGCGCATAGTACGCTTAAAATTTGTATATAGATACGAATAGTACAAATATGACAGAAGAACTTTCCGGTGTAACTATAGTAATTTTCATTGCTGTTGGAGTTTTAACAATATTATTGTTGTTTATATTCGGAAAACGACAAATTATGAGATTTACATTACGATCACGTCGCGGTCCTCATGTCCCTATTGGACACGACGCACGAAAGGTATGAAGTTGAGGTTAAGTTATTTGTGTGTATGTACATGCATATTCAAGCATACGTATTATCCACATACAAAATATAATGTTTGTTTTAAGATAAAAACTATTTTATAAAATATATTAATTATACTACCTAATTATTCAATATTTTCAATACATTTATATGCACACATATATTATATGTATATGTCAAAACAGCACATTTTCAATTGTTTAGTCACTGAAGAAGGAGATTGAAAGACGAATAGAAGTGATACCAAGAATTCAATATGAGCCGCAACTTATTAGTGATCCAAGGCTTATTTTAACTTCGCGAGGACAGGTTCCACCACATTATTATAGATTAAAAGCCGTAGATGATGTTAAGACCTTGGGTAATTATGTTTATTATGGCAACCAAACAAAATATGTTTAAATTGATTTTTGATCTTCTTTTATAGAAGCTGAAATTACTAAATATGATAATTGCTTAAAAAGACATCCATCTGAAAATTTACGAGCATATTTACTAGCCGTATTGGCAACACCATTGAATGGAAGTGGCCAAAGATTAATTCATCAATTCTGTGATTTATATGAACATGCACGACACGATCCTACTGAGTTTGTAGAGGAGGAGTATCAAGTATATACCCGTTTATTTCTTAAGTTAATGGATGCGTGAGTATGATTCATTTTAATTATAAAGTGAAAGTTTGAAAATCATAGCATATCTCACCACAGTATGATGAATGAAATGTTCTCAAATGTTTCCATAGAGCTCGTTTATTGAAATCATATCCCAGTAGTAGAAAATCTAGTCCAAGTCGTACGCCTATAAAGAAAAACATTGAGACGAAACGAAACATATTGGAACCCAAAATGAAACTGCTCGAAGATCAAACATTGACTGGATCACGTCCAAATACGTTAACAGTTATGATGCTGGATAATAGTGAAACATCTGTTTAGCATTATGAAAATCGTCACATACAACATATGTGACGAAATGTTTATTCATAATCATTGGTCCTCACATTACATGGAATTGCAAGTAAGTGAAATATATCATTAACTTTTGTTTTAATGGTACTTCGTAAATATGCTTTTCTTTTTAATTTCGTATCTTAAATTTGCAGTAACGAACACATTTTGTGAAATTATTTCTATCCGATATATACAACTTGCAATTAAATATCGATGTCAGTTTTAATCGATAAATATTTAGTCCATACATTTTTATAATATGGATTATGTCTTAAGCAAATCAATGCTCGATGAAACGTGTACTTATATGTATTAGAAATATCACTTGTTCTCATATAATTTAACCATTCCATTACCTAAAAGATACATAATATTTTTAATAGACTGTTAATTCTGGAGTAACTATATGACTTTCATTGGACAAAAATATGTTAATTTGTTAAAGTATTACTCGCACTAAGTTAGATTATTTTGTAAAGAAATAAAAATAATCGTGAATACCTGTGGAATTACATGTTTCCAATTCTCTCTATTGGAAAGAACCATTAGAGCTTGAGGAAATAATTTTATTCTGACATCTTGTGATTTAATTATTTCATCTTGTTTCATTAACATGGAATCTATGCCAGATAAACTAACAATAGAGACAAATAAAACATTACAATAGAATTGTATTTTATCATTGTAATTTTGCGATGATTCCATTAAAAATCCTTGAACCTGTGTCATAAGGTCCAGAATCCAATTTGAATTTGATCTTTCGAAATGCATATTCGTTTGTACTTTTTGTATAGTTTCGAGAAAATATGTTTGTACACTTTAATGAAAAATATTACATGTTTACTTGTGCGTTCAGTGTAGGAGTCAAATTACAATAACAATCAAGAATTTTACCTAGATGTAGAAGTAACAGTTTCATCGATGATTTCCTTCAACCATGTTAAGGGAGCTTTGGCATTAGATTTCCTTAAAGCCAATTCGGCTCTGATCGCGATTGCATTCTTTAATTTACTGGGCATTGTTTCCCACCACACTTCAGGAGATGTCATTCTTTCTAATTGCTTAATTGGTAATTCCAAAACTGCTGTGAAGAAAGAACCAAACCGATCGCATGTTAAATCTATTTTGTCCAGAAGTTCTTCCAACATAGTGGAAAGCAATGTAGAATTAGCATGGCATACTTCTGGATTTCTCAATGTCTGAGCGTAAGAAGTCATGATGCAATGAAACAACTGTATCGAATTTTCATTATCAACGTTCATTTTTTTAATTACATGTTCTAACGTAGTTTCTAAGAACGGTTTAATGATATTTGGTTGTACAGTTTGGCACAAATCTTCAAGATTTAAATATAATACAGAATGTTCATTGTCCTCCCAAACGAAATCTGCTGCATTGTTTATAGATTTGTACATTGACAAATAATTTTCTACAAAAGATTTTGAAGATAAAGATATCGTCGCATGATGACACGCGATAGAAAGAGTATATTTTTTTGCTTCGGCCGACAGGTCAAAAGTATTCTTTAGAAAATTCCAATTTATATTGGGTAATGGCTTTGGATATTTATGAGCAAATATTCGTAAACATTCCATAATTATACGATGATTGCTTGAATCGGATTTATTAGATTTTCTCAAATATTCACCGACCGCTCTGATTACGCTTTTTTCTGGTAGATACTTAAAATTCTGCGGTTCTCCTTGAGGCCACATATAAATGCCGGATCGGAAGTTGCTTACTTCTTCTGTTATGAAGGAAATTAAAAGATTACCAGCTGCTGGCAAAGCCATTTTATTTATGTTTTGAAGCATTTGAATCCAACAAATACTAGGTATATATGGAAGTATATCCTCTGGCTTTTTCATCTCGTCGGTCGCTGTTTTTGCATACGTTGCTGGTAACGTGAGATTACATCTAAATTCTATGGGTAGTGTTTTCAAGGATAATTGCTCTAGATGATATGAAGCTAGAGCTTCAAGCGCAGAGTTGATTACTTTTACATCATTCCAAGTTGCGTAATTCCATAATCTCGATACAATATCATCGATGACTTGGTGGTGTTTTTCAAGGCATTGAGAAGGTGTGTAGAATGCCACATCACCGAGTAGTTTGCACAAGCTTTTTAAAACAACAGGCCGCTTCTCTTTTTCCATTTTCGGTGCTAGAACTTTCCACGTTGTGCAAATGTCTATTACAGATGCTTTACAGAGAGCAGAAATACATTCAAGCGCGAGCGCGCTTGCGGTTCCACCGTTCATGCTCGTTGAACGATTCAATATCTGCAATATAAAAGGTATCAATTTTTCCCCATGTTCAGGATAATTTTCACAAATATATTTCGTGGCTCTTGCACAAGTCGCATCCGAATACCAGGAGATATCGTTTTCCATCAATTTGATTATCGCAGCATAAAGAAATCTGTAACATCTTGGTTCTCTTTTCAATGCTTCCAGATATAGTTCTATCATAAAATATTTCAGTTGCTTGTCACCGTTTAACAATCCGTTCAAGGTATGATTAACAATCGGTACGTTCTCCTTCACAATCATAAGCTCCGGTATAACTAGCAACAAACATTTAGATTCTGTACTGCTTTTACATTTAGTTAATTTGTGCAATATCAATGAGAGTACATGTGATCCGAAATTTTTTGTTTCTTTGCTAACATTAACGAGAATATTACAACATGGTTTGACTATCAATGAATCGTTTGACTGTAAAAGAAGACCAGATATCAATAGTTTACATTTGTCTTTTATGTAAATCGGTGCGCGTGACATATTGTTCAACCATGATAATATATCATTCTGATTCCAGATACTCAAGCAATGCACTAACTCCGTATAAAATTGAATGTATGGATCGGAATGGAAAAAAACTGTAAAGAGTTTATTTGAGAATATTATCTCGTTATCGCACGTTAATCTTGTTTTTACAAACATCTGGTTAGCTAAATCTTTCGCCATGTCTAATGCCGTAGAACATAATACAGACGGATATGCAATCCATTTCACAATAGTCGCTATCAAAGTATTAAAAAATATATCGTCGTAAGACATTTTCTTTATTATTCTCACACCTGTAATATAATAATCTAAATTTATTATAACAAACATGCATATTTAGAAAAACCGGTAAAAATCAAATTGAAAAATACTTACATATTTGCAAAGTACTATGCAAATAAATAGCTGGACATAAAGCAATTACTTCTGCCATTAACGTTAACATGAGATTTCCTATATAATTATCACAGTGGTCTATGATGAGAAATATAACATGAAAATTTGGTTCTGGATCAGAACCTTGTTTCAATAATTGTATAGTCAAAGACACAATTATCGGTAATAAAGCTGTACAATATTCCCTATTTTTTTCTAAAGAAGCTTTTTCTGCAAGCTCTAAGATTCTATAGTTTGTATTTATGCAAGAATGATTTTCCACTGTACACAACCAAAATAAAATTTCAGTCTGCACATGTGAATCATGCTTTGATTTAATTAACAGTTGCCAAACTTGTTGCATACAGCAATCCAATGAATTTGACGAAGGATTGCATAAAATATACAAAAATACTGGTCGTAACATTTTTATACTATTGTTTTTAATCCTAAAATATGAAAAAAATATATACACAACTATAAATGCATACACATGTCTAAATACATATGTATAATATTTCTATACATACCGGGTATCTTGATGATTCAGAATAAATGTCATTTGACTTAATATAGTCTGCCAACTATCTTTGTTTTGATTTAAAATGATGATAAAAGGGTGTTGTGGTGTATGTAATGTAAATGGATATATAGTTTCATTTTCTGTACTGCGTTTTAAATCTAATATTAACAAATGACTCATGGTTGTTGTAGCAACCATATAATTTCTAAAATATGTGTCATGTTGTAGAACAATATTAAAAAGGAATATGTTTCTCATAAAATAAATGAATTTCTATACTTTATAGAAGAGATACTCGAAATAAATGTAGATAATGCCTCGTTAATGTTCCATAATCCATTTTCAACCAGAGCAATTAAGGCTTGACAGGCGGATATACTAAGCGTGACATTCGTACTATCCTTTTTTGTTAGTAATAACTTAAACTCGGGTATCTGCTTAAATCGATGAACGAACAGAATTAGTAAATCAGAAAATTAAAAGCGAAGTATGATAATCGAACGTATTTTACCTTAGAAATATGATCCATTTGTTGCTCGCACTTCTTTTTCTTAATAGATTCAAAGAGTTTAGACGTTGCCTGCGTAGAGAGATACATTGAAGTTGAATATACCATGTGATAAATAACAGTTGCAGAAGAAACGAGCAACTTACGTGTGATATTAATACAGGATTCGTCGATTCTAATTTATATGCTATTTCATCCATTGTATAAAAGTAATGTTTCAAAAACTGTCCAATATATTAATTATATAATCCAGTCAGTGTTACGGTACCGGTAGCACTTCGACGTGATTGAAACTCGTGCCATAAGCATATCAAACGAAATGTTTAGGTTATGAAATATAACCTTGTGTCGTTAGAAGTACATTGCAATTTATCATATTTGTTTTTTTTTTTGTAGATGTTATGAAAATAAGAGTAACGTATCTGTACAAAGAACATATATCGACAGAAATGTAACAATTACCTCTGTATTATACGATTAAGAATGACTATCGTGTCACGAATGTACATTCTCGCTCGCTAGTCCACACAGGGGTTCTCAAATGAAGTGAATTTCGTCTAGCAGCGTGTATGAATATATTATGTATGTAAATAGATAAAAATTGTAAAAGTATTGTTTGACAAGGAAATATAACAACTATTGTTGATGCGATAAAACAAAAGAAAAAACGAAGAAAGAAAATCGTGTGAGAAATTGTTCGTGTCAATGTGAGAAGGGAGGAACTTTGAAAAGACGCGAACTCATTAAAAGGACGACAGTGTACCGATCGAGGATACTGTATAATAGTAAGATTTTTCAATATATTTATTCGTATGGACAAGTTGGAGCATAGTGCACAATATAATTAATATATAGTAGTCTGAGGAAGGGGTCAGATTACATTCTGGAGTTTGAACACAATATCTTACAATTTAACGACAAGATGCCTGCGTTTTTTTTTTTTTCTTGTATTTGCTTCTGTACGTAATGTTACTCGTATATTCATATATTCGAAGTGTATAATATATAAAGCGTAACGACTCACTATTTTTATCATTCTAAAAAAATGGAGACAAGAATACGGGTCCTTGTTTATTACGTTACGTTAATATTTCAGTCCATCTTATGTTGTCATTTAATTTATTCGTTTGAGGATTTTCGCAATGGATTATGCAACATCGTGGCAAATACGTAGTACTCGCTAGAATATATCCTTAGTCGGAGATTGTCTCCAATTGTTAATTATGACGTTTTTTTTTTT
>CAJDYZ010012063.1:39952-53834 GCA_903986555.1 Heterotrigona itama
CGGTGTTTCGTAATTTTCGTAATTGTTGCGTGGCAAAGTAAAAGAAATTACAGCCTTTGTTGTGAAAATTCTGTCGCGACGCTAGTTCCCGATGTTCCGCGATTTTTCTTTCAATTCCGTCTTTGTGCTTCATTTCCCAATCCAACTAATCGTACGTGAATTTAAAATTCAGCATCGAGGGATCAAATGACAGAGAATAGATAGGATAGAAAACACAGATTTTAATAAGACAAGCAATCGAAATTGCAAGTGCGAAATTAACAAAAAGTTCAGCTTATAATTTCGAGTTGGCGAATAATTCTCCCCGTGTCTCGAGCAACGTGATCGATTATAGAGGCAATCGAGATATGAGAAATATTGAGAATAAATTAGCTTTACGTTATCGGCGTCGTTCGTCGCAGACGAATTCCCTATGAAATCGAGCCTCCGGCGCGAGATTTTCACGAGCGGATAAATTGGACGACGAAATTGGCAGCAGGGGTGATGGTTGCTTGACAGGGGAGAATCGAGTCGCAGAAAAGCGAACGTGTAAGGGACGAAACGTCGCTAGGGCTGACGCCATAATTGCCACGTGATGTATTGCCGAAGGCGTTCTAACCCCTGCAAAAGTTCCGGATTTCGTCTTTCCTTTTCTCGCCTCTCCTGTATTTATTCAGAACGCGTTAGCGTATGATTTTTATCGCATTTTTACATCGTGTTATCGCCAAGTACACACACATTTTTATTCCCTGTCCCTTTTTGTTAATTCTTAATTAAAACTGAGTTCAGGATTGTTTGAAATTTAGGACAGGATTTGTAGCGTAGGATTTCACATCTCGCATTTTTATTTGGTCACCTTTGTAACATGATACACAAAACAGGATTTAGAGTAAAATAAAATCTGAACTCGAATAATGTATACCAAAGCCAATAAATTTTTACGTATATAGTATTATTCTTCTATAACACTGAAATTGTAACTAATTGCTTTTAAGAGTCTAACTTACATAGTTACAATATTCTTGCTTCTCAAATAATGTACAAAGAAGTTTGTCTTATTTATAAGGATAAATTGAGTAACGCATCAGTAATGTTAATTATTTGCTATGTTAGATGTTTTTAAACAGCATTTTGTGAAATTGATTTTCATGTCTGTCTGTCTGTCTGTCTGTCTGTCTGTCTCTCTCTCTCTCTCTCTCTCTCTCTTTCTCTCTACGCTCCGCACTATTTTTGTTTGATTTCGTTATCGATAAACAAATGATTCGTTTGATTAGTTTCGGAGAACGGGGATTGCGCGCGACCTGCTCGCGATAATTGGAAAAAAAATGAAACGTCGAAAACAGATTGAATGTGTAATCTAGTAACGCGAGAGGCAGCGATATAATGGATACTTTTGCAGCTTCGTAATCGCTGCTGCGATTTATCTTACCCTGTGCCGAAACACCGATAGATCGTGTTTCTTCACTTCTTCAGCGGCGTGTTTTCCTTGGAACAGAGATTTTGCTCGTTTTACTAGAATACGTCTGTCTGGGGATTTTCTGGCAAAGAGAGAATGTATAGAAAGTAAGGAGATTGACAAAGATTTATTGACGTTCGTTTAAATTCAATACAATTCACTCGTTACGTTTACAATTTCATTTCTTATAATGACAATGTTACTTGATTTTCTACGTCCGATTCGTTGGAAAATCTAACAGTTAGATACGTGCATGTCATAAACTCAAAATTTTCCATCTGTCCAATTACACATCGAGAGAAAGACAGTATTTTTCCAACGGTAAACAAGTATATTATTGACTCTTTCGGTAGGAGTATGGTTACTGCCAACTACTCTTTTGAAACGTAAAACCGTTCAAATAACAATTCAGAGGTAATAATAAAAATTCGTTTTACATCTGTTGGTGCAAAAACCAAACAAAATTCTCGAATACGCACTTTTATCTGTATTATTTGTAACTGTATGTATGGGAGAACTGCAGTAACTCCTGTTAAAGAGCTAATTTCTAGCAAATAAGCATAAACGTTTCACAGTTAACTCAGTATGTTTTATCCAACATCAATAAGCGTATTGCTGGTTTTTCCAACAAAATGCTTTATTGCCTTTCAGCGCCGAATCAACGAATAAAACGTTCGCAAGCATCCCAGGCTCGAAAGAAACTCGTTTTACTTCTGTTTCCACTGTCTGCCTAAGTGTCTGTTGAATTTATAATTTACAAAGCGAATTGATATAAAATTTCACGACTGACTTAAATGCATTTCGTACGTTATATATATATATATAACGCAATAAAATGTAAAATCGGCTTAACTAAAATGTTATATTTGACTGCCTCTTTTTTTGGCATCGATTCAACTATTCAAGCTTGTTTTAAATTTGCAATGATGCGCAACTAACAGTGAGTTGTTCAATAATAAATAAATATTATAAAAGATATAATAATATTTGTGAATATATTTTCTTCAGCTACGTGTTGTGTATTAAAATAACAGAGAAAACTAAAATAACCAATGAAAGAAAAAGTCTAGTACAAAAATTGAATTGGATAAAAACTTAGATTTAGAATCTACTAATATTTGTAAATATATTTTCCTTTCTTAAATGGCATAAAAAGCTAAAATAATCAATAAAAGAAAAACTTAATACGAAAAATCGGATTTCCAAATGTATAGGAAAAGAAATGTAAATGCTACTGAATGTACACGCGACTATAAAATTATTCACTATCCTGATTTAAATAAATACGCCTTGTTCAAGAGCGATTTATACGTACACTACTGGCTGTCCCAGCAAAAGTATTGTTATTTTTCAGATTCGAATCGACCTGCAAGAAGTTCTTCATGCTCGATTTACACGCTTTCCACGCGAAGCGACTACCTTCTTTCTCCACAGTCACTGGCAGCTCGTTCTCCTTGCTGACTATCCATCCATCCATCCATCCCCCTTCCTATAAAATCGACGAAGTCGAACCGGTTTCTCGCGTCCAACCTTACGCTATTCGAACCGGACCAGTCAGCAAATCGCACGGGACGGCGACGACGACGACGACGACGCGTCGGGCCGTGTGTGTTTTTCGAAAATGCCGCTCGATGGCACACGGCAGTGCCGATTCGTCGTCCTCCGGCGATCTGTGGAACATGTGGTCGCAGCGTGTGTCCACACGCTGCTGGTGGCATCGCCCCCTCCCGCAAAGCTGCAACATCTGCAGCCAGTACTTTTATCTCCCTCCGTGTCTCTCCCGACGTCCCCTGAAGAGACGAACGACCACGATGACGACGACGATCCTTTTGACGGTTGTCGTCGTCGGCCTGTTCCCCGTCGAAAAGAGGAGGAACATTGCTGCATCAAGCACGCTGCGAAGCATCAAGCCACCTCGTTGTTCTCGCGATCGTAAAATCGAACGATCCACGGGCCGAGATTGCCCATCGTTCGCCGACAGATTTTCTTGTTTATGCGAAGGGGAATTGATCGAACGTCGTTGAAGAATGACGTTCCTTCTCTTTTTTTTTTTCACAAACTTTTTAGCTCCTTCACGGCGGAGGGAAACATATTTCTGTTGTACATCTGCTCTCGGGTGTGTTGGAGATTTGCTTCGTTTGGTTTTCTGCGGGTGAAGGGGAGGGGGATGTCGAATCTTGCTGAATTTTTACAACGACGAAGCATGAGTCGGGAAAGGTTTCTTTGCCACGGGGCTGGAAATACGTGGTTTCTACACGTTGAATTTCTTTAACGATCTCTGTAATCTGTCGATTTTTCGTAGAGTAATGTAATTTTAATTTTTGATTATTGTTTGTACAAATTGTTACGTGTTTAAATATAAACAAATTTATGTAAACCATAAATTTTTGGTTTTTCATATTATATGATTATTAATTATTTATTATTTATTAAAGTATGAATCATTTATTATTAGCTTAGAAATGCATGAAGTTTCTTGGCACGATATGAGTATAATTCAGACGTTTGGATAATTTTTTTGGAAATTTATTTAATGTAATTATAGTATTAATGTCGGATATTAAGGCCACGTCGAAAGTAGCTTGACATTTGGAGTTAAGTGTTTCTCAAGTGGATCTTGTTTTAAATTCAAGAGTCCTTGGCTAAACAAGTAATATTAACGTAAATATCGTTTCTCTGAAACCTCATGTTTTTCGAGCAACTTCAATTTTAAGAAATATATCCTAATATAGGAGAGATACAAATCCTCACTACTGTTAATTTAGAAAAATATATTTTCACGTGGAAATTGAAATATTTTTATACTCATTGCGTAATTCTTTGTTTGTTTCAGGTAAGTGAGAAATATGTACATTCTGTCGTGGTTGCACTTGGCGTGATTTTCATGTGAGTATAATTTTCATCAGCAACTTGAACCGCGATATAAAAAAATATCGCTGTTGGGTAATAAAATACATTGGTTATGAAATATTGAATAAAAATGGACAATATTTGCGATAATTAATTTTACATGTCAGATATATATTTGCATCTTGTAGAAGTTGGAACGATTGGAACATTATTATGCTGATGTCTGTTAAAATGGAACTGTTCAAAGTGAAAACGCAATAAAGTAAAATGGCTGCAGTGGCAATAAAGTATCACTAGAAGGTTATAAAATGCAAACTCGTAAAATCGAAATGTTCGTAACGTTTGAAAGTTGATCGACCTAGTGCCAGTAAAAATTTTCATTCGAATTAAATCGAAATATTCCTCTGCGGATTAAACAAATTACGACGCTATTTTATTTGTCAGGTTTATCGCAGGTTTTTCCTTCATCTCCGATTAGGAGTAAATAATAAATGTTTGTTAATCGTAAATTGTATGTTCGTTCCAAAAAAATTAAATGAAGTAGAGGTATATAAATATATTTTAAGATATAGATTAATAAAATAGATATATAAATTAAATGAAGATATAAAGAAATATAAAGTAGATATATAAAATGAAGAAAAAAATCATGTGTGTGAATCATCATTTAAAAATTCCCAAAATTCCAAAGACTTGATGTTTGTAAAAATTAGTCTACACGTGTGAATGTATACAGACTGACGAGAAATTACAAAAAATCCCGTGTCCTGAGCTTCAGTTCAGAGATGATTCGTGGAATCAATTCGTGAGAATAGTCTATCGCTGGAGTGGACATTTGATTCTTACTGTATAATTCGAAGTATAATTCCTAGCTTGTAATACCATCTGTTTTACCGACTAGCATCGCTGCATTCGCAATATATATTTCTCTGTTTTCCTATTTTTATATTGTCTTTCCCATAACTGTATGAATTGAAAACTGTGCTTTAATTATATAACAGTCATTTCTGCATAAATTTATCTTAAATCAAAGATTTTATTTCTGCGTATATTATTTTAAGTTCATAAAAAAAAAACATAAAATTTCCTCTTTTTGTACAGAGAAAAATACTTCGAATTGGATTTATGATTATCAACAATCATTACAGTACAAAATGATTTTCGTATTTTCCAATATTTCGATGGGTAATTAAATTTAATTTTTTTTTTAAGTAGGATTACTGATTCGTTAGATTGCTTGATTTTACAATTTTTCACTCGATTTAATTTTATTCATCGTGGAGGCTGTGAAATCAAAAATAAAGTTAAAAATCATAATATTCGATAGTACTAACAACACTATTCGATGGTCAATATTCCCCCATGTGACAAATCAAATTGATTGGCTCCAGCTTCCATAAACGTCTGACGCGATCAGCCTTTGAAACCTCGACCACCTCGATCGATCGGTAATCAAGCGTCATCCATCTAAGACGGCCGAGAGGGTCGATTTATTCCTTCGGACCGATCACTTTAACCCGAAAATTCTGGAGATTCGGCTCGGCTAGCTGGCTCGGTGACGTTTCGATGAAGCTTTCGAGGAGATTGAAAAGGAGGACGGGATCGCGGGAGAGACGAAACTCGGCGAGGCATGGAGAACGATTTACAGCCGGCACGATCTGTCAATCATTCTAAAGAGACATCAGTCAACGCGAACGAACAAAGATTCGGCCGCAGACGTCATCGGGGTTAATTGCGGGTACGGTTTCAACGAGGTAGAATCGAATCAGCACGATTCAATATGGGAGCGTTTACTCTTGCAGCGCACGCGGTCACTACCGAGAAAGATGCTAATTTCTTCTCGGGGAAAATCCCCTTTCCCCCTTTCTAAACCCTTCGTCCATCCAGGGGAAAAAATTACTCGAGTTCTCTCTCGAGTCGACGATCGTGCGCAATTCCGTATCGCTGCTCCACTTTTAGCCTGCCAACATTTGCATACGATTCGACGTGGGAGAGACTCGATAACCTCGCGCGGTGGCTCCTTCTCAGGCGTTTCCCAGCTAGCGAATTGAAGGATTTACAGACAGAATTTCCTCCCCTTTCCTTTCTTTCGGGATCGATGCGAGAGCGGTTGATAGATTTTGGAGAATGTTTGAACAGTGGAAATTGATTCGCGATGACTAGCTGTGTTTTCTATTTTTCACACAGGAGTGGTTCTTTTGTTTCCCAGTCTTGGATTAATTCTCTAAAGCTTGTGCTTTTGTTTTTACTCGTTTTTTTTTTTTTATTTCATGTTCGTTTAATATTAACGACACGTCTCGCGCGTTGATTGAGAAATAATTTGTTCAAATATTACTTCGTTGAAGGGAACACCAAGCAGCACGAACAGTTTCACAAAATATAACATTTATCTAAATACATTCGTACGAGTTTTTGTCTTATTTGTTTATATAATTAAAGATAATTTCACAAAACACATTTATAATATGTGATTTCATACTTTAGTTATAGAATGTAAATTTCCATCGTTTCAATTATCCGAATCGAACGAACGAACGCAATTGCTAGCAAGTACTTGGATATATTTTGTTTCATCGTCATCGGAGATGTAAAAAAACAAAAAAAAAGAAGAAAGAAAAAAGTGTAAAGGTTTTCAGATTTCAAACAAATGACGCGAAATGTCTAATTAGGATTGCTTCAATAAAAAGTAGTATTAACTTTTTTTCTTATTGCGTTATCACGACGCGTGTTTAACGCTTTACGACTCTGCTGTTAAGTGAATAATTTCTCGTTCGTAAACTCTGTTCTACGGTTTAACTACGAAGCCGTTAATAAAAAACGACGAAAGAGACGGAGGAAAAGAGAACGAAGGGAACACTTCTGTGATTTTTATAACAAAATTTTAGCTTATTCTCGAGATTCGCTTTCCTACTGAATATGGTATATAAGAAATGTAATTTCCTCGGAAATGGAAGATTGAATAACTAAGAATCTCTCCTGTTACTGACTCGGTACTTTTTATTCGGATTGGAACGTGCTTCTTTAAAAGTGGAACATACTTCAAAATAATCTTTTGCGTACTAATCTTCATTTTTTCAATAATTAATTTATCAAGTTGATACAATGGCAAAAGGTTACTAGCTACGGTGGAAATAATTAAATAATTAAATTCGTAAATTCTGTTATTAATAGTAAGTAGGCTAAACTTTCATTCGATTGAGTATAATTTATTCTCAGTTATAAATACTTTAGTTTTATATCATGATCTTAAACGTTTTGTAAAGTGCCCAAATTGACGTACAAGTGACAAAGGTCGAGGATTGAATTATTCGACAAAATTTGAATAGAATACTAAGCAGAGTACGTAAAATATACCGACATAGAATATTTATTTATTAAGGGAATAGTAATTTTTATACTCATTATAAACTCAGAATACTTATTTCTTTAATCTTTGTCAGATATGAGTTTGCATAAAAATCCAAAGTTTATTGACTTATGAACGTTTGTGCAGCAAATCAGTGCAAAGCTAATAAATCTATCTTCGTACTTAATAAAAAAAAAAAAAAAAAAAAAGAAAGAAAGAAAAGAGGAAACTGAGAATCGAACGATTATTTATTAAAGACACGTGGAAATCGTAAGAATCCAGAAACATTCTATCGGCATGTTTTACCGTGACTCATCGAACTTCTCGAAGTTCTCTTCGGCCGTTTCGTTTAGCGTCCACGGAGTTAAATGGTGAATGACACGGGCCAACGGGACAATCAGGGTTAACTTCTCGTGTCAATTGCCACTCGGATTTGTCCCTGTCTCTCCTTCCGAATTTCCCTTCGAAAGTTGAACGATCTGGACACCGACGGTCGGCTTCTTGACAATCGATAATTCATTTATCCGATTCCGTCGCAGCGGGAAAACGATTCATCCGATCAATAAGCCACGTATTATACGTACGAAGTCGGCGTCAAGATGGCATTGAACTCCTCTGAAAATTGACTCGCTCGGTGAAGCAGCATCACTCGGGAGAAATTTTATTTCCGAATTTTTTTCCCTATCTTTTTAATTTGTATTTTTATTACAAAGTAATTTGGACTATCGTAAGTTTCGTCGTGGCGAATTTTTATTTCTATTGACGTATCTTTTCGATATTCGACTTAAGAGTGGAAGTAAAAATAGATTGTAGAATCGTAAACAGAAGTGAAGGCTTTAACAACTCCAGTCCAGAATTTCTTTAAATTTTTCAATATTGGAACTAGCAAAGGGGAAATCGAAGTGACTAATTTGTAATTTTTTAAAGAAATTTTTTTTTAGACCGGCAACAGTGCATTTTTGAACAGATTTGAATGATTTTTCGTAGAATATAGAGGATGTTAGATTCTACGAGTGAAAATAAAAAAAAAAGTCATATAAACATATATGCTCAAAATATGCTTCTTCGTTAAAGAATTATAACGAAAATTCGAAATAACAGTATAGTAAGTTTTTGCTTGGATACAAGCAATGGCAATAATACCATTGGATTTTTGCTTGCGGATAGTATTAAAATGAAGGGTGCAAAAAAATTAATACACGTAAAGAATTAGTGCAAAGAATTTATAACACGTTTAATGAAATGAAAGAAAATCAACTACAAATTCGAAATGTAATAAATTCAATTTTCGATAGATGTCAAGCCTATGTTTATAAAAATGGACACTTTGAAATGCAACTAACGTAGATAAATAATTAAACAACTCTTGTTTCGAATTTTCGTTATTGTTCCTCAACGAAGAATTTTCCAGCTTATGTTCATATATCATTGCTTTCTTATTTTCACTCGTAGAATCTAAAAAAGTAGAAACATCCTGTGCAAACAAAAGTTTGTATTCTTTAACTGTTCTTTGCACTTTCGTTTCTCTGATATTAGTTTCATATTTTCATTGCCAGTAGTTCTAACACTAAAAACTTAGAATTGCAAAAAAAAGAATTAAACGAAAATTGATGAGATTAATGATTCAAAAACTGCAATTATACACGGTGGAAAACGGTGGAAATCAGATTTTTTTTTTTCGGTTTTTTTTTTCCCAGGGAAATAAAGATAATAATTCGTTTTCAACCGGTGGAATATACATAGTTCTTGATAGTTCATGTAAATTCTCGATTTCATGTAAATTCTGTGGTTAGGTTATACGATTGTAACAAGAGGTCGGTTTATTTTTGCCGAGAGGCGGAATTTGTTGAAAATAATTTTTATGCGTACACTTCGGTTCGTGTTCTGTGATTGAACATTTAATACGTTACGTTGGTCGTATAAAAATATGGTTTTTCGTCGGATCGGGTAGTAAGTGGGCGTATGGCGTAAAAATAAAACGATACACCGTAAACGACGTCCAATAAAAAGATATTACAGCCTTCCTTGAACATGGTTCTTTTATGTAAGATAGGATCGAAAAAGCAGAGCTACAGGAAATCGAAGAAAATAGTGAAATTTAGAAATGGCCTGCGAAATTGTAAAATAAAAATTTCAACACTTGGCCAAGTTGTTAGCTTTCGAAGATGTAACGAGCACAGATTTTTGGAAAGAAAGGAATAATGAAAAGGAATAATATTCAGCCGAGAGTGTTATATAAGAACGAGTATTTACGTTTGAAATATTCACAATTTCCAATGCATTTAAAAGCGATAGATTTTTATTCAACTTCATTAATTCACGACGAAGGGGAACTTCACATTTTTCTGCCGATAAATTTCGAGATTTTTTTTTAATCAATCCAAATTCCACTTCGCTAAAAAAAATATCACAGAATTCTAGGCAGGAAATATTTTTATTTCAACTTCAGCACGGAAGGATAAAAGGAGATTTTTATTTCAACGGCGTGAAGATTTTTCGCGCGTTTTGATTTTTGCAGAAGGTCAACGAAGTTTATGAAGTAGATGAAAAAAATGTGTGTTTTAATAATCGGGAAGGCAGAGGCGTTAGATACGTTGGAAATAAACGAAATGAAATTTCCCTGCTGGAAAACGATTTTGTCGAGGAATTAATAGACTCGTTTCTTGCTTAATAATTATTATAGAAGAGTAGAAAAAGTCAAAATCTGATCCCGTTTGTTTATTCAACGATTTTACCGCGGTGTGCGATGTTATTTCTATAGTTTTTTAACCTTTTCAACGCTTTCTGAAAATTCGATCAATTTTCTCTACGCGCGATATTAACGACGTAGTGTTCGTATTTTTCTCCCCTTTTCGCCTTGTATTTTCAATTTATTTTTTGCTCCAATATTCGTCAAATAAATACAGATATCAATTATATGCAGAAAAATTATCAGAAGAATTTTATTTCGTACTCATTGAACAACAACGTACAATATTTATGTTTAATTTCAGTTTTGTTCCACCCACGTTGTTTATTCGCGTAAAAAATATTTTTTAAATTCGCGCGATTTATATTACGATTTATTTTCGATGATATGGATACACCAATTTCACACAACTAATTACAAAATCGAAAATATTTGTACGACATGCCTGAAAAAATAATGTGTATCGTTTCACATCTGTTTTTTCTTCTTCCTTCAGTTTTTAAATAACATTGCTGCTAAAGTGTTATAAAGAACGACTTTTTCTTTTTAATTTTCAAATGTTCACAACATCGTTATCGGAAGGTAAATCTTCATCGAACGAAATCACTGTTCCGCGATAATTTCCTCCTTTCTAATTAAGACTTGCGAAAGAGAAGAGTTGATTAATTAACACTGGTCTCTTTTCAATCACGGAGAGCGCGCTGTCGATCAACGTTTTTATCCGTGGATCGATCGCGTGACGGAAATCGCGTCGAATGTCGTTTCACGTTGTAACGACGATGGTAATGGCTGTCGTCGTCGTCGTCGTCGTCATGTTGGGCCAAGGAGTGTATATAGTTGTGGAAAGGGGAGGACGTCTCGTTTATCCTGGCATAACGCGCATATATCGTCTGTCAGGAGATCGTATAACTGTACGTTATGCAGCAGGTAATTAGATGATCCCTCGATTTATCAACGAGGGCCTCGGTCCCGGTTATCCAGCATTAAGCTAGTTAAACCGTAGGAAACTAGGTGAAAACTTGAGATATTGCGTATCTCAACAATTATAATCGAGAGATCTGCCCGAGTGATTTTCCTATCTGGCATCTGTCCTATTTCACCGGGGAGTGTCGCAAAACTGCGAGTAACGACGAAATTCTCCCCGAAATTGCGAGCTTTCAGTACTTCTTTATAGCTTAGAAATAAATTTCAATTTTTTTTTTTTTTTTATACGCGAGTATAAATAAAATTTTATAATTTTTCAATTAAAATTCAGTTCATGCCACGAGGAAGACATTCATTAGATGGCGGATACTCGGGATCGAATCAACTGTGCTTTAATCTATGAATCGAGGGAAATATATTGTCGGAAACGTACCATTTGGAAACACCAGTTCCCTTATATATAATATAACGTACGACAATTAATTATACAAAATTGCGAGATTTGTATGTGAACATCCTTCCTAAAAGATTCCATTCGTCATTGATAACGAGACGAAGCAAGAACACTCTCTTTCAAATAACGAAATTTGAAAAAAGAAAAATTAATCGCGTTTGAAGATATTCACAGAATCACGAATTAAAAACGATTTATTGTATTTTTTCCATGTTGCACGCATTTGCATCTGTGTGAATATGTTTGTGAGGAATTAGTCAAGGAAAATGAGCAGCTTGCGTAAACGGAATAAAATATCTCCAATTGATTAATTACCGCGCGAGAGGAAGGCAAGGGGGAGAGAGAGAGAGAGAGAGAGAGAGAGAGAGAAGGAAGCATGCAATATTTTCGAAAGCGTATCAAATAATTTCGTTAAATCGAACAGCCGCGTATTTTTCGCGCTAATGGAAATTCACTTGGCCGTTTTTTTTTTTGTTGCTGATACCGAGCCGACAAAACGGCCGCTGTAAATATCGCGCGTATACAAAAAAATATCGAGATTCGTTAAAACAATCACGACGCGGCTGCGAATGCTTGGCGGGGCGAATCCGTGGCTATTCCACACTGGGGGCAGTAGGAATCGTTTTCAATCAACCGTGTTTCCGCGTTGTTCTTCCAGCTGCTTTACAGAGCTCGTTCAATTTCAATTTCTTTCGAAATTCTGCTCTTTAAACCGTGCTCCGACCTATCGGTCGCCCCGACTGTTCCTGAAGGCACATTATATTTAAATTTACCCGACAACTCGGACTCCTGCTTTTTATAATTTACTGACATAATTATAACGAACGTGTATACATTTGCTGTTGTTCGTATAATAGTATAATATCTGAACAAATGCCTAGAACGAAAGTTATAATAACGATGTGAAAAGAACAAAGAAATTTCAGAAAGTAGAAATTTCTGAGGGCAGTCTTAATCGAGACAATTGACACTCAATAATTCACGTAATTCGGAATAATTCACATGAACTAGAGTGCTTCTTACGAAAGTTTGAAAAAATGACGGAGGATATTATTTTTCCAGAGATTAAAACTACGTATCGTTAAACTGTTGTATATCATACTTGTTTCAGCAAATCTTAAATCAATGCACGTTGACGATTACTTTAAATTTAAACGATATCACATGTTGGAGAGATATATAATCAACGAAATTTTGTTTATAAATACCATTTGAATGATTATTTCCAATGCTATGTCTTTTTATTTGAAGAGTTTCGTAAATAAATTGCTGGTAGATGATACAAAAAACGCGATTTGTCGAGCGCAGAGGGTTAAAGTTTCCATCCGTCAGGGAACCAGTAATCGGTTTCATCGAGCGTCGCTGAAGAAATTCTTCCGCGATGGCATTTTTTTTTTCTCTTTTTCTCGCGAATTTAGAAATTTTTCACTTTTCTTTCGCACTCGAGCGTTTTAATTGAACAACTCGATAATTTCTCCAATAGCGAAGTCGAAGTAAAGTCGAAATGAAACGCTGCTGGAAACTTCGAATCTTGCCAGGACGTCTTTATTAATTGCCAACGATCTATTTTTCCACCGTTTTAACAAGTGCTTTTATCAGTTCTTTCTTTTACGTTATACGATATTTATTTCAGTGAATTATTTTATCTAGCATGAAATGTTTTATATTAGAAAATTTTATACTGTATAAAGTACATGATATTTTATGAGAATGAGTATGTCTAAAAATTTAGATTTCATCTTCTCGCTATTGCAGATATTGAGTTTTCGATACTTTCTTGACACGCCAAATATTTCTTTTTTTTTTTACATAATCTGGTCGGTAATCAGTTCTACAAATTCAAACCTCCAAGAAATAACATTTTACATGCACCAACTTATTGACTTGAATTAAAATACAGCAAATAATATCAGTTCGTCCACTAAATTGCCCTCTAAAAGTCTCTTCTTCTCGATCCCAAAAATGTCTTTTCTTCTCGAAACACTATCGTGATATTTGCACATCCGCGCCGAAGACAAATTTGCTGATTATTCACAGAGATCTCCCTTGATAAAAACGCAGCGTGAGATCAACACACAAACACACGCGCGCGCGCGGGTACGCACGTAAAATATTTTCGCGTTCCTCGAAAGTGGCATGGAAGGCAAAGAAAAAAAAAAAAAGGGATATCTGCTAAAAAGGAGC
>CAJDYZ010012063.1:64341-75343 GCA_903986555.1 Heterotrigona itama
TTTTTTAATGGAATTATAAGTAGCAAAAAAAAAGGATGTAACACGGAGGTGTAGAAATAAAAAAAAAGAAATTCAAATCTATTTGGAGACAACGCGTACCGAAAATAACCCTTTAATTTCAACTCTTGCCAGGGGAGACAATTCGTAATCTCGTAGCGCCGTAATTTCTTCGACTATTTTTCAAACCAGTTGACGCTCTTTTTATTCCTTCTTTCTTTCCTTTAATTAATGTTTCAGCAGGCTGTTTGGCAGCGTTTCAAAAAACCCCGGGAAGCCACGGCGGCTCGCTCGTTCCCTCGCTTGAAATCTTCGCGGCATAAGGACATTGGCAGATACCGCCGGTTTACTTTTGTTTTCGTCCGTTTCTCGATCACGTCACACTCGTATGCCTACTGTATAAATAAATAAATAAATAAATAAATAATCCTCCGCGTTTTGTAGTCGCTGGAGTGCAACTCGCGCGCCATGCCTCGAAATCCCGGGCATTCATTCAAATCGCGATGGTTGAAATTCGCGCCAACGTTGCTTTGCCGAAGCGGAATTTACTAACTCGATGCACGTCGGATTCGGTTTCTCGGAGTTTCATTTTAATCGATCCCGCGTGATATATCGGCTGCGCGCGTGAAAGTAAAAGCTTTTCGAATTCGAGAGAGGGAACAACGGTGACGTGGCTAGGATTCGTCGTAGCTGATCAATGTACACTCTGCTATTTCATATTTTTAGCTGTACAAACTTCGTTTTTGTTTTCTTTTCTAAATGTGTAATCCTATTAATGTAAATATATATGCGGACACGTTAGTTAGTTGTTGCAACATGCAAATACCAAGGTGATGACATTGACGATGAGATAGAGTAATTAGAAGCAACATTATGGAATCATTAGGCCACGTGAATTTGTATTATTTATCAATAAAATAGCAACGTATCAAGTTTTTTCCACGTCAGTTTCGTTCTCGTCTAATCATCAGTTTCATCATTCGTTACTTTAAAATGTTCATGGCGTAAAAAAACATTTATGCTTCGAGGAGGTATATCTATTGTGAATATTACGTTGAATGAGTCATCGTATCTTGATCGTGTCTATTTAAAAGTAGTGAGTACTGAACAATAAAATCACTTTTTCTTTCGAAACTAAAATATATTTACAACATTTAACATTTTTAGAACATATTTACGAACAATTCTAGTATACATCCTGGTTTGCACGTCCAGCGAGAAAGATTTGAAAGATTTAAAAATAATGAAATTTTTTTATAATGCAAAAATCAAAATTCCATTTTATTCGTAATTTGCTTTTGAATATATATTTTTGATAAACAAATGCTGAAGAAAATTTACTTATTAACATTTACTTGGGAAAACTTATAAAAAATATTGTTTTTTAAATATATTGTTCAAATAAAAGATTTTTTTGCAAAATGGTATACATTGAATTTGTCGTTAAAAAACATTAATTTCATCAATTTATACAAAACTTTATCTTCGATATTTATCTTCAATAATTTCCGAGATACTTGACAGTATACTTCCAATTTTGAGGATAGTTTTTTTCACCTCTTTAACATAGACGATTGCCGATAAGAAAAAACACGGGTCAAATATTTTTTTGGAGACTACATTTATGCCAAATTTCATTAAAATCGGTGATTCACACTTCGGTACGTTCCCTTGCAAGTTTCAATTCAAAAGTTAAACAATCCGAAGGTAAAAAGTTTGGTCGAAAGCAATGGAAGTTAGTTGGTTAATTGTGGGACAAGCGTTGAAATTATTTTTGTTATATTTGTTTACTCCTTTCTGTTTTTATTTTCATTCCAATCTGGCGTGAGACACGGGATTTGAGAGGATTACACATCGACAATTCGTATTTTTCGTTAATTTTAACTTTTACAGAATTCCTCTTTCCAATCCCCCTTCCCCCCTTCAATCTCTCATATTGAAGTCGAAATTATAAATCCACAAATCTCTTCTGCGTTTCAACTTCCATTTCATTTCGTTCAGCGTTATGCTATCGAATATTATCGGGCGGGATATCGTATGAACTTCTAGATTTCATACTAAACTGAAAAACCTGTAACCAATCTGTAACTTCATTTTTGTTCGTAGAGAATCGTATACAACGGTATTACATTTCGTTTATTTATCATATTTCAAATACTCTTTCGCTGAACGTAAAAACCAAAAAAAAAAAAAAACAAAAAAAGAGAAAAAAACGATCGATAACTTTCGATTTATGCAACCCATTACGATACAACGAGTCTTCGACTTTGAGAGAATGGCATCCAAAAAATTTCCTCCCTCGAAAGAAGGGACTCGCGCAATCAGCCACGGTACAAGAATCGGTTACGTTCGACACTCGCGTAACGCGTTTGTATCATTACATTCCTCCCGCTGGACCATCCCGTTTGCGTGAATTATCATTTCGGTTCTGTCGAACTAGCCTCGGGCCGGTCCTTTTTCTCAATTTTACCCCGCGATATGACCGGGGATGTAACGTATTGCGATGGCTTTTATAAATTTCTGGCCGAAAAGGGCGTCACGCGCGAGATTTATCGTGGCCGAGCGGAGGTTTCCACGTTTCTTTACGTCTTTAAAAGGAAGCTCGCGTGAATTCATATTTCTCTTCCTGTTGGCAATAATTCCTCCCTTTTTTAACAGAGCAGAAATCCCGGTTGGCGTTTCTGCTCTCGCAGACCATTTATACGTCGATATCGACCGTAAAAGGAAACAACGTTACGTACACGTATGTGGACACACGTATCTGCTACGCGCGTTGAGTTACGTAGCTCGTGACTTGCTTCTCTTCTTTTTTTTTCCACCTTTCTCCCCTTTTGTCTCTCGGTTTTTTATTTATTTACTTTTTTTTCTCTTTTTCTATTTTTCCCCGAATCTTTTAATCGACGATAGCGATGATAGCGGATCGAATCGATTGTCGATGGGGCGTAACGCGCGCACTCGTAACACCGTTGTCACGCGCTCGGTTCGATAAGAACCAAGTTCTTGTCGAACTACCGTGGAAGGTGGAATCCGGTCGAGCCGCATTCTTGCCTTCCTGGTTCACGTGCAGTCGCAATCATTGTCTCGCGGTCGATTGGCATCTTGTAAAAATTAGCACACCTTGGAGTGGTGCTTGGCGAAATGGGAATGACGCTGCTAAGAATTCGTTTGGATTAAGTCGAGAGCTCTTTTTCTTTCCTTTCTCTTTTTTTTTCCAAATCTTTCTCGCGCTTCGTACACTCTGTGTCTTCTGAGGTAGACTCACAATTTATCCTGCTATAGATTAAACGTAAGTCTTTGGTGTGTAGAAATACAACAATTTTACAATTTTATTATTTTACAATTTTATTATTTATCATACGAGTGTAATTAACTCAACTAATTTTTATATTGATTTCACATGAAATTTCTAATTATTGTAGAATTTTGCGAATAATCCGAATTTTTTCAGTCCTTTCACTTCGAATCATGCCTCCACGTAGAATATCTTATTTTGCTATTTAACCATTTTACCCGTTCTATTTATCTACTACACCGACGATAATAATCGTTTGATATTGTTTCTCGATACGAACAATAGCGTTGTAGTTTCTCTTTGGCCCTGTAAAACTGATTCCTGGAACGTAAACTGAAGCGAAATGATAACACAAGAGCTTCTCGCGCGAGTGTTGTCACGAAAATTTCAAAGCTTTCCTTTGCATCCGCGGAACTGTTTCAAACAGAAGTTTGATTGTTCTTCGCCTCTCGCAGTTTACCGGTGTTCAAACTTTTTTACAAGTTTGCCGCCTTTTTTTTTACCGAAACGAGAGGCACTCCAACTTTTTTTCTCGAATGGAACCGTGACTTTCCACTTTCCTTGCATAATTCAAAGCGACAGACGCGAGAAAAACGACAACAACGCAAGAACAAAGTATCAAAGAACGGATACTCGATATCCACGAGTACCAAAAAGATTACGTCGAATGGTTAAGAAATACCAAGACTCGGAAATATATGAAAATCATACTCTAGCCAGAGATCGTTAAATTAAGACTCTAATAAAATTGTCGAATTAATTTCATTAAGAAACGCGATAAAGTAATGTGTAAAAACTGTATAGAAATAAAATAGTGAAACTAAAATATTTTATACGTATGAATCATACTTTTTAGATGACAACAATAAAATCAACATCACCCTTATCATTTCGATAGCTGTTGAAAAGAAATTTGACTTGATAGTTTCAATGTTAGCATAAATATAACAGCTTTTATCTTTCCTCAATATGACAGTGTATTTTACAGAATTCTACTGAATGATTTATGAATGTGTGCTATAACGTTATAAATATTTTTAACATGAGAAAATAATAAAAATACCAATGTAATAATAAATTTAAGAAATTTATTAAAGGTTTACAGAATACCATTAAACGATTTCTAGAAATGCGTGTCGTAACGCTATAAATGCATATTAAAAAATATCGATAAACGAAAGAAATTAAATTTGAATCAAAAGTTTTCGAATACTTTCTAGCTTGTGCTCTGTAAATATTCAGTCAGTTTCTCAGTTAAGTTCACAAACTAATCGATCGCGTTGATGGCGAGTATTTAACAGTATCTAACAGAGATTCACACGCGATCGAGGCTGGTTGATACTCTAAACCGACTCGGATCGTAGCATTATAGATCGGTTCGTTGAAGATCGAGCACGGATAAACCAGCTGTGTAATAGCTTGACGAGCAACGAGTTGATGTGGCGAGCTTGGTTGGTTTTTTTTTTTTTCTGTTAGAAGATCGATCGAATGTGTATTTTACCTTTGATTCGAGACAGATTGTTCGGTAGCGTATTACAACAGAAACTAACTGTTAAATCGATCTAATCCCTGCGGAAGAAACAGCAGCATTATTATTAGTGAGTTTTCTATAGTCAGTTTTTTGTGGGATTCAGCGGGCTCGGTGCATCGAACGGCTGGTTTGGAATTTCAATATCTCTTTGTGAATCGAAAAAAAGTCTCGATTACGAATACTCGCGAGAGAAATTCTTCAACTTACTCGACATTGAGGAAACTTCACGCCTAATTATATTTCCTCTGGTTATGACTCAAAGTACGTACAAACAATGCGATTTATAATTTTAATTTTCACATTAAATCACAGTCTATAGATGTATACTTTATTCTAGATTTAAACCGAGTTTAACAATCAGGTTTCTGTATCGCTGTATCGCTGTCAGCTGCTGGAGAAAATTTCCATTTATGCGAACATATCAAGGAACAAATATTATAGTCTACTGAGTTTTTTACAATTTTTCATTCATATAGTAGAAGTTCGAGAATTTACTAATTAGAATTCTTTATTATTAGCCAAAAAGTTTCTCCAGTAATAAAAATACACGCGCGAATTATTTTCAATTATATTGAAAGTAATTATACTTTCAACTGTATTTGAATTACTTCAAAGCTACACGTATCACAACTAGACTGCGGATTTTTATAGAAAATTTAATACTTAAGGCATAGAAAATATAATATTTAATGTATGACAATAAACCTTGTCTGGATTCTAAATTATTCTCGCAAAAAGTAAGGATTTGTATAAAAATCTGAACTCCAATAATAACTATTTATTTGGATTCGTTTATATATAATAGTAATAACTGGATTCACCACTTAAAATGAAAATTCCGCTTTAATAAAAACGAAACTCAACCCGACCGAGCAATTACTTCAATAATAAAAATACACGGATGAATTACCTTCACTTCTTCAAAGTCACACGTTTGAATCACAATCGAATTTTTATAAACTTGTAGAAAATTTAAAGATACAGAATCATGCACATAGTACACGAAAACAAATCTTTACCTGGATTGCCGCAAAAAATATGGATCTGTCCAATTACAACTGTTTATGTGAATTCGTTCATATGTAATGGTAAGTTCAAATAATTGGATTCACCGATTAAAACAAAAATTCCCCTCCAATGGAAACGAAGTTCAGCTCCGAACAATTACTTAAAAATAGCAAAGATACACGCACGAATTACGAATTAAAATTACTACGTAGTTTCAGTTCTTCGACAACTTACGACTTTAATCATAATTCTATAATCGCGAAGGAGCCGGAACCTGTAATTGCAAATACCCAATATCCCGGTGCTAATAACGCAGCAATAGCCTGATCCACTTCCAGTTACCGTGGACGCCCATCACTTCCAGTCCCCTAACCTTCAATCGAATCCGGCCGATTCTCGCATCCTCCCGCAACAACAACCACACAGAGGAGAGAGTACGCGGTCGGAGCTTTCGACCGTTTACGACCGGGGGAATTCGTCCTGGTTACGGTATGAGGATCGCGCGTGTTCGAAGGCTCGGCGCTGGATAAGGGAAACCACGTTCCAGAGGCACGAGCCAGCCACCTGCCTCTGGAAGATAGTCCACGCATCTTGCGGCTCCGCGACGTGACCAGGTTACGAAGATTAGCCACGTCGCGCACCTATCTACTAGCAGTTTCATCCCCCGCGTGATTTCACCCTTAACCGATGGATCTCCCACCCGCTGGACCCTTTCATTCGACTTTCCATTTTCTTGAGAGTCGTCTTCCACGCAGAGTCTGAAGGCTGAAGGTCTCTCTTTACGCGCGTTTATCGTTCGAACGATGGCAGCAGATCGAAGAGATAATAATCTTCGCAGGGGAACAGGGGATAGAAGGGGTTGAACTCTGTTTCGGTTGTAATTTTGTAATTTATCTTGATCTAGTTATTTTGCTTCGTCTGCTCAGATAACGAATCATCAGATTGAAGAAGTGATATTGTTGAGAGACTAGAAGTAATTGGACTCTAATTTGGTTGTAATTTTGTAATTTATCTTGATCTTATTTTATTTTGTTTAGATGATCATGATCAGAGATTGAAGAAATGATGTTGAGAGACTAAAAGTGGCTGAACTCTGATTTTAATTATAATTTTGTAATTTATTATTATCAAGTTGTTTTTAAGTTATAATTTTGTAATTTATTTTGAAATAACTGAAGGTTATTTTTTCTTTGTGTATTCAGATAGTTACAACTGGAAAATTAACGAAATGGTTGAAAGAAAACCAAAAGGGGTTGAATTCTGATTTAATTGTAATTCTGTAATTCATCTTGTAATTTATTTTGAATTAAATTTATTTTGCAACATATTTTTCTTCGTGTATTCAAATAACTTTATTGGAAAATTAACGAAATGGTATGATTGAAAGAAGACTAGAAGGGATTCAACTTCAATTTTTAACTTATAATTTTGTTATTTATTTTAATCTAAAGTTTCTTTATGTGTTCAGGTCAGGTTTAAGTCAGTTTTAGGTTAGGTTTATGATTGGAAAATTAACGAAATAAGGAAAAAGCTGAACTCTGTCTCGCTTATAATTTTATAATTTACTTCGATCCAAACGCTTTTTTTTCACGCTTTTTATCGTTCAGATGACCATGATGAGAGATTTAAAAAATGATATTGTTTCATGTAGAATTTATCAGCGAAATTATAATCTATGATCTGAAATTAATTTTTAAGAAGGGTATAATCTACAAACAAATAAACAAAATAACACAATGTAATGTAGATCCATGATCTAACACTAAAATCAATAGATCTATAAGAAGTGGAGAATCACTAGTTGCAATTAAAAAGGTTGTAAAATTGTGATGCAGATCATTTAACTGTACATATTACTGTTAAAGAGTAAATGAAGTACAGACGATCATTTAACCAACGTCTTTTGTCTGCGAACTTACTCGAGCATGATTCGTGCAGATTCCTTTCAATAGTTCTGAGAAAGAGTCGGTCGCTGTTCGGTGTATTGGGAATTCATCGAATGTCCCGTACGATTTCTTTAGACGCGGTTTGAAAAAATGACACGGGAGTGAAGAGCAGAACGGAGTATAGAGTGACAGGTTGAAATGAAAACCAATGAAAATAGTTAGGGACGGCGATGAAATTCTTTTGAGAGGAGATTGATTGGATTGCAGTTGCGCAGAGATGTTTTAAAAAAAGGTAGATGCGTGTCGGTGATATTTCTTCTTCTGTCGTCTCTCCGCCCCCGCTTCGTTTTATAAAATTTATCCTCGATAAACGCGTTAAAGAAATTTTCCTCGAAAATTTCTCTTATTCGTTTCTTAATTATACATGTCTTTATAATACACATATGCGTGATCTATGACACGAATAAAAATACAAAAGGGCAAGTGTTATTATTTTAAGTATACGCAGAGACGGAGAAAAAATATTCGCACGCTCGATGAAAAATTATCGATGTTTTAATCTTTTTGAGATAAAATCATTCAACAATCCAATTGGCCTCATTCTAACGAGCTCGGTGAAACTTCTGCTTCACCAACCTTGAGCTTTTTCTTTTCAAAGATGTTTTTAATACATTATGCAGCCAGTGGGGAAAGAAGAATGTTTCTGTTGTCAAAAGTTCCAAGAATTTCAATGTTTCCAAGATTACTGAAAAATTTTGTTTCATAACTGGATCTATTTCTTCTTTTCTATCTAAAGACCATCTTCTCTTTACATCGATCCCTGAAAAACCGTGGTCGTTGTTTCACGACCAAAAACGATCAAAATTCAAAAAATTTCAACATTTTGTCGCTTAATCCCAACGTTTAAAGTTCAAGAAAACTGGCGAAAGAAAGTCGTAAAACAAGTTTGAAGAGGAGTACTACAATCATTAAAAGTATTGTAGATTTAGTTAGCGAAAAAAATTTTCTACCGTTTCCACTGGCATTTGAATTTTGACAATTTTCGAGAATTTTCGGAAAAATCTTTGGAAGAAAATCTTTGGAAGCTCTACCAATGTAGAGCTGTTAGAGCGCAGGTTTCGCACTTAAAAATTCTTTTTACAAAGTTACAACACAATTTACAATATAAATTTCTCATCGAGTGCGCGAGTGTGCAGTTTCCAGCGACCGAATCGTGCCGTTACCCTAGTTTGTCAGAAAAATGCTCTTTGTTAAGGTTTCAGACTATCCAGCACAAAGGAACGCGGCCTCGAAACGAAAAAAAAAAAAAGAAAGAAAAAAGAAAGAAAGAAAGAAAGAAAAGCTAATACACTTTTCGAAGAGCTGAAAGAAACGCGAAACAATCGGTATCGGAGGATTAATCCATTCATTGTTGGATCGTTGTACCGTGGATAGGATTTCATAATGCAGCGTTACCGTGACAAATGAATATTTATTCAACATTTCGCGAATCGGCCGCGATGCTTTTTAATTTAATCTCATCGATCTCCCCTATCGGTTTCAAAAATAACAACCGGGATACTGGTTGCGCAATAATTCGCCAATAACAATTGACTAAGAACATTAGTATTAGTAAATTAGTATTATTTAAGGGATTTATCGTATTTCGTTGAAAGGAACTTGCTATTAATTAATTAATTAGCCGTTAATCACGCGCGAGCGTATCTTTTGCGCAACGAAAAACGTAAATTTTCAAATGATCGTTGATCTGTAACAAATAAATGTTCGAATATATTTTCGCGAGTCACGCTATTATAGAGAGTACGTAATTAAATATAATAAATAAATGTAATAAAACAATGTACATTTCCAAGTCGACTTACAGTAACCGTAACAAATAGATGTTCAAATATTCTCACGAGTCGCGTTATTACAAAGAGTAATTAAATATAATAAAGAAATGTAAATTTCCAAGCGACATAATCGTTGGCTATAACAAATTAATGTTCCAATATATGCGCGAGTCACGCTGTTGCAAAGAGTAACTAAATATGTATAATAAACAAATGTAATAGAAAATGTAAATGTGCAAGTTACATGATCATTGGCTGTAACAAATAAATATTCAAATACTTTGGCGAGCTATTATAAAATACGTATAATTAAATATAATACGTAAAATTAAATATTGAAAATATTGAAATATAATGAAATTAAATATTAAAATATTAAAATAAAATAAAATTAAAAACTATATATAACGAACAAACACGACAGAGTAACACCATATATACTCTGAATTATTCCGCACATGTTCCGCATACATTATACTACAAATATATTTCTAATACATATTCTAAATTGCGGTGTTTCGTCACGTCGCGATTTCACAGCGTCGTCCTATCGAATTTGTTAATTATCGTTTTGAAATTTAAACAGAGCACGTCACGTGCTCTAGGATGCGCAAGAATCGGGAAAACACATCCTCGTTGAAAATCGAATTCTCTCACTTCCGCCGTACAATCAGCATGCTGCTTTTAATTATAACGCAACCGTCGACACGGCGTTGCTTGCGTTTCCAAGAGTCGTTGCACGGCATTATCGATGCATATTTAACGTCGGATATACTATAACCGTTAAATTCTAGTTATTGGCTGTAATTATTGCGTTACAATACGCCGTTGTGATTGAAATATCGCACCCTTCCCCTGGTTCGTTCGTTCGTCCTGTTTGTCCCGTTTCGCCCTCTCACCTTCTCCCCCTCCCCCCTCCCCCCTCCTTTAGTTTCACGGGCAATCGCGCGTTGATACGGTAATTTCGCTTTGCAATTTTTTTTTCCCCCCTGTCCGAGAACAACAGCGGGAACGATAGTCTCTGCAACTACGTCTTGCATAGATCGCGGAATACGAGTCGAATTTGAATTTCCGATCGAGGAGTCGAACGAAATTGAATTTGATTTTCAATTTAAATGTAAAAGCTCGGACTGATCACTTCCTTCTCCACGATGATAATTTCACTTTTGAAGAGACGTGCATTTTACAGTATCGATTCGGGCGGGATCTCGCCTGATCGTCGTTGATTTTCAATCCCCGTCCGCAATTTCGAAATTCAGGCATTAAAATCAGGATTCAAGTTAACAAATGTATGCTTAATCGATTATCATTCCAAACAATCGTTCGTCGGGTTATAGGTGTATGGGAGCGAAACGCAAAATTTGTCGAAACTCCTACATTGAAATCGCGCATTTGAATATAAATGGGAATACGCTGAATTCCCGTATCTCCTCATTTTTTGTTCCTTTTTTTTTTT
>CAJDYZ010012075.1:578-19241 GCA_903986555.1 Heterotrigona itama
TTGCAATTAAAAAGATATTGCATCAACGGATTCTTTTTTTATGGGGTAGAATTTTAAAAATTTCGATTGATATGTCTACGATTTTAGGGAGGGAGGTGTTTATAACGATTTCCGAATTATTTGAAACAAAGAGTTGTTTTAGATAACAACTCTTTGCAAAAATATTTGACGAGATAACCAATGTAATTAATTAATGACGTATTTTTATATACCATCTAGTACATGTTTAATTTTAATTTAGCTACGTGTTATAATGTAACAAGCCACGAAATAAATATTTGTTTAGAAGGGAATGGGAAATGTGACAAAAATGCGACAGGATGTTTAAAGACTACTACAGCAGAGTGAAAAAGAGAAAGGAGGCAGAGAGTGATTAGGAAAAGTGGGTCATGATGTGAAATAGTAAATGAGGTGGTGTACCACGGAGCAAATTAAGATAATTGTAAATCAGTCTTGAGCGTATAATGTTATAATACACAAAAGTTATCAGTCTAGCTTGGAAATATATGTGTCAAATGTATGTGGATCTTTATTACGATATTTGTACATTTGTACTAAAATTAATTAAGTTCTAATCGCGGTAGAGAAAAGATAACATTCAATTGATCTCCCCCCGTCGTTTGATTCATACACTTGTATGTAAAATTTCTAACAGATTTCTACAGATGGCGCGGACGATCGTTTACTCACTAATTTACAATTTTTAATTTAGTGATACAATCAATCTTCCATTGTCGATTGCGTGTGTAATGTATATTATCTTGGGTTTACGTTAATCCAGTTTGATGAAATGATTACATTCCACTAATTTGATTAGTCCAGTCCTTTTTTGAACTGTTGAAAGTGTTTCTTATTAAAAGCACAAACACATATTGTATTATGCTTGGGCAAACACAGAATGGAAAAATAGTTGCTGGAATGAAAACATGTGTTGTTTACATTATTTCAATTCAGTGGTGACTCACTAGAAATGGCTTCTAGAAGGGTTCTAGAAGATATACTATATGTATACACGTATAAACATTTTTATGAAATACCAAATGTAATAGTTTCTCTTTATATTTATATACTTGCCAAAGTGTGTATAGTAACACATATATGCTTTTTTTCTATATGTACTTTAGATGTGAATTATGTGAGCAGTTTTGTTTTATCTACTTAAATTTTATTCACTTATATTTGACTTTTGATTTTTCATGTCTTAAATAATTTTTTTCTTTTTCATGATTTGCTGTACAATACTTTGATGAATATGTAAGAGGAAAGCATAACGGAAAGAAACGGATGGTAACTTTTAAAAAAAATATTTGATATTGCCTATTGCTGTAAATTAGTGATTTCCCCTTTGATACTGATGATTTCATCGAGGGGAAAACCTATCAGATATTGTACTCATAATATTTAGAACTTTCCACATGCTGTCAATTCGTTGGACAAAACCTAGTTTATATCTATTATACGTTATATATCTAGTTTAATTATGTTGTAACAACAATATATTATGTAATTATAATAATGATAAGTATTACTATTATTTTTTATTTTAGACTTGATACAATTTTTATTTAATATTTAACATCCATGATAAACTTTCCATTGATCATATTAAAAAATTTATCAATTCATTTCGATCAGATAACTTGATTTTTTAGTAAACGGTTTACGGTAACAGATAAAAAATCGTTTAAAAAGTATTTTAAAAAAGTGAAAATAAGTTCTAACAATAATAAACGAAAATTTCAATTGACTCTCGTTCATCAACCAATAACTGAAGTATTTTGTATTTCTATTACACGTATAAATAAAATATCGAATTCGTTATACTGTAAATAGTGCAGTCTTGTTTGGTATATATTTGTTCAAATAGAAATCAGTTTCTATTTTTGAGAGAGATATAATATTTTGCCTTTTTACTTTATTTATTTATATGACATATATGAAACAATGTAGTCTTGGAGATGTATCTAATTTTATTGTATTGTACAATTTTGTTACATAAATGTATCAAATTAGCATAATTTCTTACAATACAAAATGCCACGTAATAAGAAAATTTATTTAGTTATGTAACAGACTGTACATTTAATGATTTATTCTGCTGCATAGAAATTATCTTAATGTGTCGTATATTCGTGGTATAAGATTTCTATAATGAGCATTAGATATGTACATATGTATTGTCGATATGCATGTTATTGATCTTTGTTCTTTCATTTGCATCTAATCAATTAGAATATGTATCAGTTGTTAATGATTCAATTAATAGTCTGTGACATGAACTGTAATAGGACTCATAATTATGAAATGCTTACAATAATATTGCTTGCAATATTGAACAAATCTAACTCTGTATAAACTTTTCCATAAAAAAAGATTTTTCTTGATCATTTTCTACAGAACCATACATACAATGCTTTCTTCAATTTGTCCTCTTCATGCAAGCAAGTCAAATCTACTCATTCTGGAAGAAGTATAAATCTTTTTTTTTCTTTTCTGGAAACAGAATTGAGAAATTCAGAGTACACGTGTACTTTGATATCTTAAAGTATTAACGCACAGTTCATGAATCCATTTATGAAATAATACAGATCTTTTTACTTTAATTAACGTTAATTCAGAGATTAAAACAAAAAAGTACAGTGATTAAGTGCTCGAGAAGTGATCTGGGGATTCAAGTCCATACTGAATTTCCCAGTTAACTGATTCTTCTTGATTATTCAAAGTGTACCAGATACATATTCAATAATATTGTTTCTCAATAATTTCGAACCGACCCCAAAAAATATATTTAGAAATCTCCAGGAGAGTCTTGGAAAAACATGTATTTTTAATAGGACAAGTGACTTGAAGCAGTTCAGATCGCTAGTTAGGCTTTTAATTATGCGTCTCGACCTTAACGAAAATTCTGTACTTGAAAGAGACACTTGTCAAGTGATGGCAGAACCTCTCTTTTAATACAAATTGAAAAAGCTACGCTCCATACTATTACTATTACTTTTCATAGTAGTGGATAAAAGAACAAAGAAGAAATTCATCTTAATTAATATTTTCTCTTCTTTTTAATAGTTTTAATAAACTGTATAGTATGCTACTTCGATTCATTAATCATATTAATTGAATAATACACCTTAATACTATATAATTACATCTAAGGTGTACCTATTTATCTAAAATAAGTTCATTTTTATTATGAGAAAACTATTTTACGGATGTTTGATCTAAGCTTCCTGAGAGTCCTCCTGCAATAATATTGTTATTGTATAGTAACAATATAGTATATAAAATATTTTTCTTTTCAGTCTTTTCATTTTTCATCGGATGACATAACCAAGCTAAAAAAAATTTCTAAGAAATAGTGTTTAAGTTCTCTAAGTAACTTTAAAAAAAAACACAATATATTAATATATTATATAATATATAATTTAATATATATAATAAATATATATAATATATATTATATATATTTTGTATAATAACTAGGATAACCTCCTGCCCAGTTATGTTACACATCCTAGAACGTTATTTGCGTGTGCGCGCGCGCGTCACCAGCAAACACGTGCCAACATCAATGTATCGGTCTATCCCTGAAGAAGCTGCAATGCTGGCAAAACGCCGAGATAATTCCTATTGACATGGCTTGCACCTAAAAGCTTAGGCTGTAACAGCTATGTAAGCTCGAGTTATGAATGTTGAGAATTTTTTGATATGTCATGTAGTTGTCAAAGAATACTGCGTACATACATATTACTTTATAATATTTAAAAGGTTCTTTTCAGTTGTCATTTCATAAAAAGACGCCGCAATAGTTTGTTTTATAATATAGGATAATATTAAAAATCTAATAAAAGTAATATAAATAATATTCTGAAAATTACAAAACCTTGTGTTTTTCAAATGGGATTAAATATTTTTTCCCCCATTTTAATTATCGCGTTTTATTGCATATTGATAAATTTTTATTCAAAACTGTTTATGTTGAACGGTCACGAATGACTGAAAAACCATTATGATATCATTAATAATTATCATCTCTTAATATTTTATATTATGTCTAATAAGTCGTTTATTAAATTTTTAGTCTTTTAGATCTCTTAAAAAAAGATATGTTAAAAACAGTTCCTTTTTCTTTTTCAGTCAATAGGTGCTAGAAACAAAAAGGGGTGTATTTTTTTTAACTTTTCTGCGGCCAGTGGATAGGAAAAAGATACTTCAAGATGAACAAAGTGGATTACATGGAGGTCACTGTACCTAACTACTCGTATGTCTTCAACTTTGAAGAAACATTCATTCATATGGATACTAAGATATGGATGACAAAGAACTGGACAAATTGTTTCTATTATTGTGGCATTTATATGATCCTCATTTTTGGAGGACAACATTACATGTCAAATAGACCAAAGTTTGAACTAAGAGGCATGCTTGCATTATGGAACACGCTGCTCGCAACATTTTCCATTATTGGATTTACTAGGACAGCACCAGAATTGATTCACGTATTAAGGCATTATGGGTTTTACCATAGTGTTTGTATACCTAGGTAATTATACTTCTATATCTTATTAATCAAATATCTATGGAATCATTTTTTATATTCAATATACTTATTATATTTTATATTTAATATACTTATTTTTATATTTAACATACTATTTAATATACTTATTTTTATATTTAATATACTATTTAATATACTTATTTTTATATTTAATATACTAGAGTGAAGACGATTCTATATTCGTATGTCGTATAACTACTTGAACATTTGTAGTTCTAGGATTGATTTGTTGCATGTGTACACTGCCGATCATAAGTTTTAGAACACTTCTTTTTCCACTGAAAAATTCGAACAAATTTTACTTCATTTTATCTGAGAATCTTTTTTATTACAGTACGTCATAAGACATACGTAATGCGAATAAAATAACAGATTTTGTAAATATTAGCAAGTATTGTAATAACTGTGATCGATAATGTATGTGCTTATTACTCACAAGACGGTTTGATGAGAAAAAATTTCGCATTTATTAATCTAATTATTTATATTTTCCTTTTTTTTCCAGTTTTATTGAACAAGACTGCGTGTCTGGTTTCTGGACATGGATGTTTGTTCTGTCGAAGCTTCCAGAGCTTGGTGACACAATCTTCATTGTGTTGCGGAAACAGCCATTGATCTTTCTACATTGGTACCATCATATAACGGTCCTTCTTTACTCATGGTTCTCTTATTCAGAATATACAGCATCAGCCAGATGGTTTGTTGTAATGAACTACTTTGTTCATTCCATAATGTATACTTATTACGCTTTGAAAGCAATGCGATATAGACCGCCAAAGGGGATCGCCATGCTGATCACTACATTACAGTTAGCACAAATGGTTATTGGTTGCATTATAAATATTTCGGCTCACCAATACCTAGAAAGTGGCCAAATTGATTGCCACATTACGCGCGTCAACGTCAAACTTAGTCTGCTTATGTACTTCAGCTATTTTGTTCTCTTTGCTAAATTCTTCCAAAAGAGTTATCTATCTAAATCTAATAACAAAGTAGGAAAGAAGGTTTACGCCAATGGAACAGAAGAGTATGACAAGCTCAAGGCTAATTAAAGCACACCAAGATTTTTGAAAACTTTTTTCTAGAGACGCTTTCCAGTAGCATTTCTTGAAAACATTTCCCAAAGAATCTTTTTTCAAAGGCATTACGGAAATGCATTTCAAGAGATGCATCTTTGGAAATTTTCTTTTTTTTTTTTTTTTTTTTTTTTTTTTATAGAAATCTGTTAATTTAAAGTTGCAAAAGTTGGTCGGTTGCGGTAAGATGAACGTGGTTGTCAAAGATGGAAATTACTTGAAGATATAGCACATTGAATTTTACAATAATATTATATGTTGCACACTGACTTTAGTAATAAATTTCATGATGACCTGTTTAACGCGTTTGACGTTGAATATGTTATTATAGAATTAATATGGAGCTTGTTAGAGGCATGTCTTGAAACTTTTTTTTCTATAGAAAACGGTTTCTAAAGAAATTTCTTGATGAACCTTTACTTCGTAATTGTTCTTTACGAAGTTAACAAAAGATATGGATGGAACGAGGATGGAAACGTAATATTTAAAAAACTATAATAGAAGAACGTATCTTTTAATATCGAACTTCAATTTAGCAATTGAAAAAAGATATTGAACGTAGTGAGATTCGTCAACAAACTCGACATATTTTTATTAAATTCAATATGTTTTACATTGTTCCTTTTTTCCACGTCGTCTGATCAAATTTGTAATTTTATAATAAAGTAAAAGGAAAGGAAAGAAAAGCAAAGAACTGTTTCCAAATCTCGGTCTATCGGAATAATGATAAAAGGGAAAAAAGAGAATTACTTTTAAAGGAATAAAAAAAGAATGAAGAAAGAAATCAAGAATGAAATTTCATTAGGCCTACCTCCGAAATGAGCTATAAGATATTCTTCGTAGAAAATAGTAAAACAAGGACGATAGATAACTATTGAGAAACGAAATTGTAATTCTAATTCATGACCATTTAAGAAACAAAACAAACGATAGATAACTATTGAGAAACGAAATTGTAATCCTAATTCATGACCATTTAAGAAACAAAAGAAAATAATAAAAGAAACAAAAGGGTTTATATTTACTATTTTGTGCTGCTAGGAATAATAAAACGGGCAGCTTGCCGACGTCCTCTAACTTTCAAAGTGGGGCCAGCCTTACAAAAAACGTTTACTTTATTCATTTCTAAATATTTATATCGCATAATTTGTTTTATATGAAACTTTTGTATAAATTGTTATTTATGTGTATTCATTTATTATTTAAGTTATTATCTATAATAAAAACACTTCTGTCTAAATTCCTGGCGCAACAGACACAAGCAGATTGTAATTCATTGGATAAATCTAAAGATTTTAAATTTAATTTAAAAGAAGACGAGAAAAAGATAGCGACGGACTTTTTTCCACGTAATTTTGTCTATCCAATAATCCATGCAAAGTACTACCGAGTCCATCAAGCTCTGAAGTAACAACTCTTGCAAGATTTCAGAAATTTGAAGTACACGTTAAATATAAAGTTTGTCGTAGAAAGTATTAACAGCACAAGGTGCTAGAAATATTCTTATCATTCTATTTATACTTCTAATATGTAAAACTACCAAGTTTTTTTTTGTTCTTTTTAGAAATTTTTACTTCCAAATGTGTTTGTTTCTGAGAGTTTGATTGTGTGATGCTTTTCTCTGCAATCTTCAATATTACCAATTACTTATTATGGACTGGTGCTTAAACAAAAGAACATTTTGAAATAACCTTTACGTATTTAGCTAATACGTATTTAGATACACACTTGTTTAAGTCCTCGACTAAAAGCTAAGTATGTAATTCGTACACAGAATAGATAAATAGATACTTTTTGTAGGGATGGTTGTTCTTTGAAAGATGAACTGTCCGATTCTAGTCGCATGGTCAGAATGAGAACACTTGTTAGCTGGAATGGAAATTAAATTAGCAAATTAAAGTTTTCAAAACCGGAATAATTCATGCCGCTGATCGACGCGCACTTTCATAATCGACGTTTTTTTTTTTTTTTTTTTTAATGCCTTCCTTTTTTAAAATTTTTGTATAACATCCGACTGGATACAACGTTTTGTTCTTTCTCCAATTGACCATTTCCTTTTTAATTATCTTCCAACTCGCACAAATATGCACCAATGAAAAATTCGAAATCTTTGCTTTGACTGAGGTACACATTGATCGTTTGTATGTAAATCGTATTTCATTTATTAATTTAATCTAGATACAATTTTAATAAATATTTATAATTCATGCGAATAATATTATTCCAGTTTATGCATGTCCTCTCTCTTTCTCTCTCCCCCTCTCCCTTTTTTGTTTTGTTTTGTTTTTGCTATTCGATTGAGAAAATATCATTAAGGGATCATGAGGATCAGTCCAACGAATGACAATATTTGATTTAACATATTGACGCAAGTGATGGCCATCGCCGTGTCGTGTATGTATTTTTGCTAGAATGGTAAATCGTGTACACATTTTTGGCAACAGGCAATGATTTTGTATTTAAAAAGAAACATTTCGAAATTCTTGCCTTATTTTCAGAAATGTCATTTCCACGAGATAGCACACCGTCTGAAAGTAACCTCTTTAGAAATGAAAATATGCGTCAATGGGTAAACAGTAAATATTGCCGGAACATTCCTGCGTTCGATCTGAATTCTCTAATAGCCCTTGCCTGTTTATTTATTTCATACAGATAATGTCAACACAATAATGATAATACTGGTCGAAAGGTGCGTGTTTCATTTTGGTCGATAGAAATAATTTCATCACTCGTGTTAATGTTTGTATGCAAGTTATGTCATAACGCAAGAACGAATAAAAATACATACCTACGCAAATTAGTTTGTAAAAAGAGTGTTTGCAATAATTTGAAATTTTAATCAATCGTAAGAACATACGTTCTCTAGGACTTGCAATATGTAACACGATTGACGTTAAATTGACGTATCTATGAGAAATATCTTGCCAATCCGTGTGTAATGTTATTTTCATTCACGTGCAAGGCATACGTGGCTCAAGTTGATATTATTACACATTTACGAAATTTGTTGCAACGAAATTATTGCAAATACTTGCGTTCGAAAAAATTTTACTAAATATCGATTAATTGCAACTGATCGCTGCTTGTTTGTCGTGTCGATGCTACGTTATATTCGATTGATTATTAATTAAGATTAAATTAGTTAATTGAACACTGCTTCTACTCACTGATATTGATGGCAAATAATTCGGGTTGATTCTAAAGCCGACTTTTTCAAAGATTTTCCATAGAGGAACTATGGAATTATAGAAAAGAACCAGAATAAACAAAAGCCTCGAATATTTATACAGATGATATTAAAAATTAAGCGCTACATTTATTATGTCACAGAAACACTCGTAATAACTATTGAGCTATCGCCGTTCAATGGCGGTACTACGTATGTATGTATGCATGTATGTGTGTGTGTATGTATGTACAATCTTCTAGCGAAATTTTTTTAAAGAGAATCGAAAGAAGAGAGAGAAAAAAAATAGTTTTTTTAGATTATTCAGAGACGGATACAGCGATCAATTCGACGATCAATTAAAGTGAATAGAACTTCAATTCTGAACTTGAGACGCGAGAGTAAGATGATGCTTGCAACTGAATAATGGGATGCAAACGGCAAAAACGTAACAAGTTTCACATCAACAACGAAGTACGAAATACAGAGAAACAAAAAGAATTCTGCCTGTTATTGATTATTTGTTTAGATGAAATTTCTCAATATCTTTTAACTTAATTCGATTTTCTTCATGCAGTGTAATTCAATAGGCAAAGAGAAATAAAAATGGAAGCAACGTATAGAAAGATGAGGGATAATGTTTTGTGCGTGTGTGCGTGCATGAGTGTGCGAGAGAGAGGGAAAGCAAAAGAAGCGATAATGAGCGTCAGATGAAAAAACTAAGATTGTATAATTTTTTTTTAAATTTATATAGAATAATTTTGTTTTGTTATTATCTATACTTTTTCTTTATTATACATGGATATAATATATGAATAATAATAATAATTTATGACGGAAGGTATGGACAAAAAGTATTCATTTTTAATTGTTGAATGTTGAATGAAATATTCGGATCCAATTCCCTACCAACCCCTCTTTCAAAGTCGATGACTTTTGTTATTATTATTTTATGATACATGAAAAATATGAAAGTTCCTGAATACATGATTCAATAGGATCATTTTTAAAATTAAAGGGTTTATAACAACAACAGTAGAATTAAAAAAAGACACCAGGTTAAAATTTCTTTAGAATCAAAACCTATTTTTATTAAATGAAGTAATTCTTAATTTTTTTTTATTTTAAATAATAAACAACTTAGAAATTTATCGCTAATGAATAATTTACAATTACTAAATATGAATTTAAAATAAAATTATAAATGTAATGAATTTATCATTACACGTTATTTGTAATAGATGAATGAATACACTAATATGACCATTAAGCATAATAATTTATCTTTAGAAGTTACAATATTTTTAATTATTTATTTTGTAGAAAAACTACATTTAAAAAATATTTCATATTTCTTAAAAAAATATAAAAGTCAATATGGCATATAATATTTACAAGTCAAAACTATTAGTGCTGTTTATTAATATTGTACAAGTATATACAAACGCTATATTCACGTATATGAAATAAAGTATTACATTATAACTTTAATTTTTATGCAACAAGTAAAAGATATATGATTTCCAATTTGAAACTATTTTTTTAAATCAATGTAAAATCATTATTTTTACGATTTCCAATTCTGATATTTCTTACAGGAGTTTTATATAGGGAAAAAAACTATTTTTCTTTACCCCATTCTTCAGAAACATACCTTAACAAATCTGTAAGATTCTCAAATTCGGTTCTACTCTGAGGAGGATCATTTTTTGGTATTTTTGGTAAAATATTTCCAACCTTTAATCGAAACTCTTGGGCCGTTGTAGCTCCAGAAAGCTTCCAAATTCCATAAAAAAGTATACCACAACCACCAATCGCCCATACAGAACCCCAGAACAAAGCTCTTGTAGCAAGAGCTGCGCCAGATTCATGGAGACCTTTTCCTCCTGTAAGTCCGATATCAAAATGTTTACTATCTTTTTTCTTAACTGACGACAATGCATTGAAGAAACCACTTATTAAGGATATCCCTGCTATCCCAGTTAAGAATAACGTTTCTGAAACAGAAATTGACAAAATAATACATAACAATTTTATTTCTTTGCAATGAATAAATATAACTATTCAAAACATAAAATATTTTGCAAAAGATCAAGTATATAGTATAAAAATTCAAATATGAAGACTGATTTTACAATAAGTAAGTTCAGTACTCTGTTTGAATCATGAAAGACTCCAGTATGCCATTTTAGGGTTATGTAATTGCATATTTTATTATTAACATTGAATATAGGTTATGGATATAATGATATAAATTAGAAATTGACTGAAGTTTGAACTTATTGTCATTAAACTAAACTTAAATTTGTTCTATGCTATTTTATTAAATTAAAAAGCTAGTAAAGTTAAGATAAAAGACAACTAATATAAGTTTTGCATTTCTTATGTAAATTTAATAATCAAGATATAATAAAAATGAGATGTTTTATTAAAAAGAAATTCTTACTTTGAATTGTATTCAAACTGAAATCATTTCAATTTAGAAAGCAATGTATATACGTCTAAATTTTCAAATAAAATGTAAATATATACCATAAAATTTATTTTCTTTCTTCTCCTTTTGGTCCATGTCCACTGTTTTATATTATATTATATTGTAATTATTGTTGTGACACATTATATTACTGAGACAGCATAATAAATAATGATTTTTAATGAAAATTTAAGTAAAACAAGACAAAATTGGCAATGTTGTCTCTTTATCGGTTACTCCATAAATTATGATTTTTAACACGTAACCTCGATGGGCAAAATTTGCATATCATTACATCATTTTGTATCTTATACGTCAAAAGAATTACGAGAATAAAATTATAAAAGTTTATATACTAATCTGTTTAATTAATTCTTTTGTAAATGAAAATTTGATAAAACTAACCTCTTCACAATGTAATTAGGAAAACAAATTTTGTCGACCTGAAAGTCGAATTTTTAAACTATCTAGAAATTAAATTAATATCTTAATTCACAGCATTGATTAAAGAGAGAATAAACCGGGTATAAAATGGGAATTTGTGTCTCAGAGTCTGAAATACCGATCAGAAAAAATATCACTGATTTTTTAGCGCACTCTACGTTCAAACACAGACGAGATTCATATACCTCGTCTGTGATTGACAGCGTGTGAAATTGCGTTTAAATTTCTCTAGTTATTTCACTGCGGAAAATTTAACTTTCTTATCTAACGATCCGTAATTTATGGAAGTTTCTTTGAAGATGTTTCTTTTGGGTTAAATGAATTTTTCTATTAATTTTTAGTAAGAAGTTCCATTTGTATAAAATTCGAAATTAAAGGAGGAGAAATGATGGAAGGTAGTTTAACAAGAAATAATGTTAAATATTTTATAGTCGACAACGAATTTCAGTCTATTCGTAGTTTATAATAGTTTAATAAAAATGTTTTATGTCAAAATTTCAACTGATATTATATTTACTTTATTTCTAAATAAACAACTTGGAATAACCTACATTGTAGTATTTTATTAAGTTGCAGCTATGTGTTGATAAGTTATGTTAATACTCATTCATACTTGTTTCAGAAGAATTGAAGGATAATATTGGTAAATTAATTGAAGAACTACGGTTCTTGGTAAAATCTGAGAAAAAAATTGAGGATATCAATCAAGTATTGGACTCTATTGTTAATATTAGCAAAACTTCTATTGGAGGTATTAATTGTTTGAAATTTGAATTTATATTTGAGAAACACCCATATATAAGAATCTGTCAATTACCATAAACATGTATCATCAAATCAGTTTTATTTTAATTCATAAAAGACATTTATGATATATTTTTATGATTTATGATCTATATTTTTATTAACAGATGAACTTCAATTGCTTTTCAGAGAGTACTGAGTTTACTATAGATGATGTTTTTTTAACTTTACTGCATCATGAATCTAAAGAAATTATCGCAAAGACTGCAAAAGCAATTGCTGAAATTGCAAAAAGTGAAAGAGGAAGAGAAAAATGCACTAGCACAGATTTGATAAATGCATTAATAGATCTGTTGAAAGAAGATCGAATTGATGTATTGACACAGACTTCTAGGGCTTTGGGGAATATTTGTTATGAGAATGGTAGGGAGCTTTAATCCCTAATGATCCAAATTTTGTTCATGTATGTAGTTAACATCAAAATTAACATTACTATTACTAGAATGGCATTGCTAGAAACTTTTGCATTAACTACAATAATAACATGTTTAGTTCTTAATTTTTCAAAAATTCAAACAATTGGTATAATATTTTTATTGCAATCGTTTAACAATAACTCTAAAGATATAGAAGAGAGAAAACCAATGATATAGGTATCGTTCAGAAATAATTAGTTTAAATTAACGTATTATAATATAAAATATTATTGCAATAATACATAAATTTCACTAAAAAAATTATTATAGAAAATGGTAAAAAGTTTGTTGAGGACAAAAATGGATTGATATCGATTCTGGCAGTATTGGAAAAAAGTATTGCATTGAAAGATGTAGAAGGTGCACCATTTCTTCGCAATGTTGCTGCAGGACTTTTGTTAAACTTTCTTGACCGACCATCTCTTCATATAGAGGTAATATATTTGCTGTAATATTTTTGCTATTTTTCTTATTTCGTATATCATTCTAAAAAATATATTTTTTTTCTTTCTCAGGCACTGAAAAAAGAAGTAGTACCAATTATCTGTAGTATTTTAGAAATCGATGGAAGTACGGGTGGAGAGGCTGCAATGCATTCTCTTTTAATACTGGGAATATTAAATGATGCTAATATAATATTTTTAGACGAAAGACTTACACAAATTTTAGTAAATATCTTATCCACTTATACGTCATCAGAACTTTCTGAAACGTGTTTAGAACTTCTTCATGGGCAAGCAGAAGATGGTACCATTATAATCCTTAAAATACAAAATAGATTATATTTCAATTGCCTAAATATTATTTCTGTAATACTAATAAATTTGAAATATTCACTTGAAATATTAGTTAGTATTAATTCATGTCAATTTCAGAGAATGCAAAGTTGCTTCTTGCCAAAGCAGGTGTTTGTGAATTATTGTTAAAATTATTGGAAAAGCATAGTCCATATTGTACAGATGAAGAAACAAGATCTGTGTTGAAGATTGCTTGCAATTTAATTGTTCTTATATTAATTGGAGGTATATTGACGAAAAAGAAAAGTAATAAGCATTCAACTGCATTTTATAAGTAATATGTATATATATATGTAATGTTATGTTTTAGATGATAGTATGAACTATCTGTACGATCAGAGTAATGGTATTGCCTATAAAAAACTAGTTGAGTGGCTTGAAAGTGAAGATAAAGATTTACAAATTACAGCTGTATTGGCAATGGGCAATTTTGCACGTACAGATGCTCACTGCAAACTCATGGTTGCACAAGGTGTTCACCGCAATCTTCTGAAACTACTTCAAAAAAATAATACAAATGTCGCTGATATAAGATCTCAACATGCATTACTCAGCGCTTTGAGAAATCTTGTTATTCCTGCGGATAATAAACCTGTAATATTAAAAGATGGATTGATAGATGTCTTATACTCTATGCTGGATGTTTCATCTTATTCAGTTGTATTTAAACTGCTGGGCACTTTAAGAATTGTTATCAATGGTCAAAGTACGCTGATAGCAATTTTCTCTTGAAAATTGTTTTAAATATACAGAGAAAATGTATTGATATAATATATTGATATAATATACAGAAAATTTGATTACACTAACGGATAAAATATTTATGATTATAGGCGAAGCGGCCATTGAGTTAGGAAAAAGAGATGGTTTAATGAAAAAGGTTGTCAATTGGTGCGAAGTTGAAGAACATCCTGGAGTCCAGGGTGAAGCAAATCGTTTAATTGCTTGGTTGATTAATAATAGCAGGTTATTTAATTTTAATAAATGTATTGCACGTATTATGCACGTGTATATATAATTGTTAATATTTATGTTTTTTATCATTAGAAATAAAGAAATAGCACTTTTAGCAATGGAACATGGAGCTGTTAAATGTCTAATTAAAATGTTAACAGCACCACATATTTTAATGCTAAATGAAGCTTTAATCGGCTTGATGATATTGACTACAACTTCCTTGGTTGAATGTGAGAGTCTTCTTATTAAGGATGATATAGGAGAGAAACTTTGCAAACTTTTTAGTACTTCAAACAATTTGGAAGTATCAGTTTTGCATAATGTTTTAAGTCTAGTAGATAATATTCTTAAATCAGGTATTATTGAAAATTAATTGCAATTGCAAAAACAAAGAACTGATGAAATTGTGCTAAAGTTTGTTAAATTTAAATTTCAGATGCCTTAAAAGAACATCTGCGAAAAACTGATTTAATAACGTTATGTCAAGAAACAAATTTAATCAAAGAAGAACCAAAACTTGATGAGAAATTGGGAAAAATTCGCGAAAAAATTGCATAATTAAATATCAGGGAAAAAGCAGAATTTGGAAACGTATAATTATAAATATATATGAGAGATACAAACATCCAAAATATAAAACATTTTTTAATTAAATGAAAATAATTCTTCCTATTCTTGTCTAATGATCAAAATGATGCCAATGTAACATCAGTATACATTACAGTTTACAAGTACAATGAGATTATCGTCAAAAAATCATATAATATAATAATTTTTAACATTTTTCAATTTTAGTATTTTACTGATTATACATTTTTCTGTTATAGATGTACCTCCCGCTTATATATACATATTTAAAATTATTTTGTATTTTATATATATATGTATGTATGTATGTATATGATATGGAAAATTAGTTTAAAATTATTTTTCAAAATTAACTTTGCTATTTGTTGTAATATGAAGAAATATTCATTAGTATGTCAACTTGTTTATTAAACAACTAATATAAATGTTACTAATTATTTGGTACATGTATCTACAATGTGGATTATTTTTTAGTTAATCTAAATGTGATCATTTTCTTATTATAAAAAAAAAAGGAAACAGATGTTATAAATTTTTGAACATGTGTACCAATGTAAGTACATAGTTTTAAGAAACTGACCAAATAATATATTTTATGTAATTAATTAATAATAAATTTACAGATCAAAATTTCTGATAACTATACTGTAATCTTCATTGTTTTTTTTTTAAAGATAATGTTATTACATGATCTGATATTTTTCATTTGCCTAGTTTTTTTAGGTTAGCTGATTTACAACAACAGTAAACAAGATAATAGAGCTTGTAATTACTTTTCTCTGAAAAATAAATTTTTTTCTGTAAAAATCAGAAGATACGTTGTTCGATTGGATGTGCGTTCTCATGTCTGCATGTATATACTCATCTATTTTAAGATCAAATTTTCAGCAATAATTTTTCATAGTAAAAAGAACACGGATAAACGATTTCACTGGTATTTTTAGCACTATATGCTTCGTAGATTGCCGGTGACCCGTGGTATTTGTTATAAGTAAAACTTCTATTGAAAAATCCGATGTGAAAAGCAATTTTTAAGTTCGTGTTTGTTACAAGTAGAACCCCTATTGAAAAATCCGATACGAGGAATGATTTTTGACTTGTTGACAATTATAATTCTTTTTCAAAGAATCTACACATGAAATAAAACACAGAAATATTAAAAAATCAGATTTCTTAGCGCGCTTCCAAAAAGTAATTTTTCTATGTTTTATAATTATTATTTAAATAAATTTTACGAATTATGTAAATTTCAGATTACTTAGACCATTTAATAAAACAAATAAATAAATTGACAATCAGTATATGATATAAAATGTTGCATAATATTTCATATTTTGTAACAACAAAATGAAAAGAGTGAAGTGCTTTTTAAATAATTTTGAAAATCTCTCCAGCCATCGATACCGTATTAATAATAAAATTAAACAACGTTTCATTTAAAATTTAAACCATCCTCACAACCCTATAAATATGTAAAAAAGAGAAGTATTTTCGTGTTACAAAATATATGTGTATATATATATATATATATATATACATATTTTTTCCTATGCGTTCCATGCGTGTAGAATCCGTGCGACTGTAATCATCAAGCAATATTTTTACGTATTAATTGAAATTAATATATGTAAATTTATTGTTTGGTTGCAGGCGAGGCTGCAGCAGAACTTCGTATCTTGCACTTCCAATTTCCGGAATGGTTACGCTCGTGCACGAGCACGGGTAAATGGGTTACGAACTTTCGTAATGCTGGGGAATGACAAAGTGGCAAAGTTTTGCTCCATCAACCCTCCAGCAGATGGTGCTTTGTCTGTTCCCAGGTGAACGTTCGTGGTGCGCAAGCGCGTCGACCTATCACTTTGGTTGAGCGGTGCTTAAGCCTCGACTGTCAGTAGTGGTACGGCGGCCACATCGAGGGTTGATGTTTCGTATCCTGTCCAAGACAACGAGATCGGTAAGCGCCTTTTCATCCTCTTTCAGATCTCCGGTTCGTCCTGCGACTACTTCGATTGTACGCTCTTATCGCGCGTCCTCTGATTTTTCTTTCGCCATTCACGTCTCACGGTTTCAAATTGCAACGGAATGTCGAAACTTTGGCGGGATGAGGATGCTGCGTGCGCGTGATTGTTATTTTTGAGGGATTCGGGATTCTTTTTATTTTTTATTTTTTTTTGGGCACCCTTGGCTCGATAAACACCTCCCATCCGCCATTTTAACTCGTCCTTATCGATCGATAGGAAGGAGATAATCGGTGGTATTACCGACACGCTGATTGTTTCCTCGCCGCGACGAATTAAAAAGAGGAAAATAATTATTACTATCGTTTATCGATGGACAGGTGGCGTTTGGGTTTTTTCCTCGTAAGGCTGTTGTATCGTTTCTCCATAGCTCCCTCGCGTTCTTCTCTAACGACGAAATTTGAATGCGACGGCTTTCGTGTTTCCGCTTCGGTTGCTCGGTGTTTTTTTAATAAATTTCGTCGATCAGCGAGAGTTTCGAAAGTGTGTGAACGAATGTGAGTACAAAGTGATGAACAATTTTCTGATAAACTTTGAGAATGTTAAATACGTGCTTGATATGTTGAATATTTGAATTTTGTAGGGTGGTCCCGTCGGTTTCTAGTAGTTGTAGTGGTTTCTACTTCATTTGAAACTACACACACCAATGATAATGTAAACGCAAGTTGTTCAAAACGTTATTTTTAAATCTTGCCTCCACTCGTTTATTTGTTCAAATTGTTTTTGAAACAGGAACGAGATTTACTTGTCGATAATGTAATTTTCTTTTCTCTCTTTCTCTCTCTTTTTTTTTAAAGTCATTAATATGAAACGTAACAAAGTATAAAACATTTTTATTTTTATAATCGTAAGATATAGATAGAATCATATAGATAACACTTGTAGAATTTTTTATATAAGCAAACATTTCGTTCGCAAAAATTATATCTGTTTTATCGCGTGTAGACAAGTTTCTTTATTAAACGAGAGAGGAACTAATCACTTCTGTATACTATAATTGGGAAAAGGCATAGAGCACGAATTTATTTGTTCGACAAAATAAATGACTATAAAGGGGTACAGTTATAGACTGTAAAAAGATTGATGTGTACCAATGATTGAAGCCAATATTGGCAACGAGATTTTTATTTTTATTAAGGATATAAAAGCGTTACAATACGATGCAAGATATATCGGTCGAGACACACACACGTACGTATACAGAGCAATAGAAATTCGACGAGATTTATGTTGTACGTGCTTGTTCAGTGACTTTATGGATTTAATACGTTCCCTCCGTTGTTTGTTTTCATGCTCATCCATTTGATATCTGAGTAAGTACCTTCGTTCAATTTATACAAATTTTTATTACTTCTTTTTTTTTTTT
>CAJDYZ010012082.1:12862-23437 GCA_903986555.1 Heterotrigona itama
GCTCATCTATTAACAAAATTGTTCAAAAATCCTTGGCTCAAGAAGTAATCGGAATTCCTTCTGCCCGATTACTCCTTATCCATTTCGGAACAGAATCTCGGTGAAGATGTTCAAAATTACACAGTTTGAAACGAGGCCGATGCTCGAGGCCGTTTCGAGATCCTCGAGTGGCAGAGGCCGTAAGCTTGCTGCTTGGCTCGGAGAATGATCGATATTTAGACTCTCCGGGGCTTCTGTTTCTCGTGCACCGTTAATTCTGCTCGTTGGAAACGCGGCTGCAAACGTAGCTTGATGCTCTCCGCGACTAATTTGCGCGTAACACGAGCCCGCCGACCTGAGTATCGGCTATGCTTGCCGGAAAATTTTGGCGTTGATTACGCTGACAGGCTCTTTGTCACGGTGTTTAGATAATAGACGGATCATTGTATTGTATTGTAGCGGATTTTCACAGGCATTTCCAATATCATGTGAAACGTGTGGATCAGCCTCCCCTACATTACTACGGGGCATAATGCAGAAAATTGTTGGTCGGTATTACTTTATTAATTTCATTTAGTCGCGAAAAAGTAATTGTTTCTTTTTTACAATTTATTTATGCCGTTTATATTCTTTTAATTTCATCGTATATAATATCTCATGTATTATATGAGATATTATATGAGAAATAGGTATTATAGGTAGTTATAATATTTTGTATTATTCACAATTGCTTTTTAATAAGCAACATTTTAAATTTATTAAGGAGAAATCAGTTTCAGGGCATGAAAAATCTCGAATCTATTGAAATTTCACACAGTTGATCGATTCATCGATTTGAATTAGGCGTTAATAGTCGACGAATTCTACGAAGAAGTAACAGCCTTAATTTTTTTAAAAAATATTTTAGACTTAAAAGACATTAAATGAAATATTTCCATAATATATAATTTAAAAAAAGCATTTAATTGTTTCCTGATTTATTATTATTAGCACTAATTCGTTCATTCAGGATCAAAGTACGTCACGAAATTAATGTATTTCACTTTGGCGTTGCAACCATTGCACCGAAAGTGCAACGAATGGACGCCTGCAGTCTGCAACCCATCATGCAAGCAGGCACGAAAAGAGTCAACCCTCGGGAGAGACTGGAAAAAAAATCTTTATAAAAAATTGCCGCTGCTCGATCCTCGGATTTTTATCATTTTTTTGAATACTTTTCTTTTTTTTTTCATTTTTCTACGCGTTTTCTGATTTTTCACGAATTTTTCGTCACTTTAGAAACACGAATTTCGCAGCGAGCTCGTAATTTCTTCGCGCTATCGATCTCGTTAGGAATCCCCGTTACCGACCTTCTCTATTTCTGATTTTTTCTACGCGTCGCGCATGCGTCGAGGCAGGTTAGTTCGCTTAGTGAACGCCAGATGGCACCAGCGACCTACTTAAAAAACGGTCAAAGTGTTGTCTGCGATACTCGCGGGAATTAATACCGCGGCGAATCTTTTGTCCGGTTCCGCAGCGGTTTACGACGCCCTTCGGCTTCATGCTTCGGCCTTACGGCTATTTCAGTAATTAATTATACGAATTAGACCTGCATGCTTACTATGCAAAAACTTAAAAGAGAAAAAGATCAGGTAAATTTCATTTAATGAACAATTATTAACACTTGTAATATTAATGACCAAATATCTTATTCTTATAAAAATATGAATATAAATAGTTTTCGTGGAATAGTTTATTAATGGAGTACATATAAGATGTCTAATCTATTTCAATAAAATTATAAACTTTTTAATATTTCTCAATAGTAACGTTAATAAAATTTTATGTAGATCAATAGACTGATAATATAGAAGATTTTCTTTCTATTTTTTGTTTTCTAAAATGAGCATAATATTTAAGAATCCAAGAATAATACATCTAAAGTACTCTAGGAAAGATCTATTTATAATCAATTGCGAATTATTAAATATTATTTATAGTATTTTATGAGTAGTATAGTATTCACGAAATGTTATTACAAAAAATATATTTATATTTAATTTAATACATTTTATTTTTCGTATTTTCTATTTATTATCTCTTCACACTGTGCAATAAATAAATAAATGAATGATCAAATAAATAGATATCTCTTCATATCTCACATATTTCTTCTATATTATGTATCCTACTTATAGATTAAAATAGAAATCAGTTCGTGTACAAATGAGTAAAAACTATTCAATCGTATTGAATGCTTAAAGCCGAATACTTAAAGAAGTACGAAGCACACGTGGATGAAAATGAAGTAAAATGCGCTACGACAAAACCATGGGAAAACGTAGTCATAACGAATGACGGCCAACGGAGACGCGCGAACAATGCGGAAAGCATTTATTGAATTCAAATTTAAATAACGATTTATTTATTTAGCGTCAAGTACAATTCGATTGTTATAATATATGCTAATTGAATCAATTGGTGGCCATTAACTTCTACTTCATAATTAAAGCCTCGTTATCAAGTGAAATTTGTTATATCGGGTAATACAGGAATAAAATAATACCGGAAATTATTACCGAGAGTGTAAGCTTTTCCTTATTCGTTCGACTGGCCATTCTCTATCGCATTACCGCCATTCCAAACAGCCACCCCCAATAAAGTTGTAAAAGTCGATTCACGTTTGCACAACCAACGTCGAACAACATGTTGCGCGTTAAATTAATAATTTACAACTGGATTTGTATCCGCCTCTTTGTACGCAACAACCATACTATACTACTGCTGGTTACTGAATCATAAATCATGCATCGATTTTTAGAAGCAAATCAAGTGTAGATATTTTATCATAATTTCGTTTAATTGCGTGTACGATAATGCAATTGAATATCAAGTGTATATGTTTCACTTACAAACTGAACTATTTGAACGCGTGTTATAAATTTGCGCGTTCATTTTCCGTTTAGACATTCCGATTGAAATAACAAATTCATTTGTATCATTCGGTATCACAGTAGAACTGTGGCTGTAAACGTACGCAAATGAAGAAGAACAATTTATATTAATCACTTATTGCGATTGAAATGCTCGAAATTAAACTACTTAAAAATGATGAATTGGTGACTCTGTAAATTACTTCGTAGGTAACACATTTTCAAATAAATGTTCGATTAGAGTGTGTTCACATTTCATCAAGTTCATTCGCATTTTCGAGAGTCTATTTCTGAATGTTTCATTGAATTTATCGAATGTTTCATTGAAGTTGGACAGACAATCTTCACTTTTCGAAATATCTTTGTCTATAATTTGTCTTTATATTTTATACAATCTGTTGCTAAAATTAAATATCGATGATGAACTATTAGTTGAAAATAATAACATTAGTAAAGAGTTACTTCAACATCCAAAAATTTATGACAAATATTTTTGTATATGATAAAAATTAATTCGTGTATAAATAATATTAGTAAAGAGTTACTTCAACATGCAAAAATCTATGACAAATATTTTTGTATATGATAAAAATTAATTCGTGTATAAATAATATTAGTAAAGAGTTACTTCAACATGCAAAAATCTATGACAAATATTTTTATATGTGATGAAAATTAATTCGTGTATAAATAATATTAGTAAAGAGTTACTTCAACATGCAAAAATCTATGACAAATATTTTTGTATATGATAAAAATTAATTCGTATATGTATAAATAAGTTAAACACATTAGCCACAATAAACAAAATAGATAAATCGAGTATCAAAAGTTCTATTGTGAAATTGAATTTTTAATAAATACATCATACGTTACGCTATACTATTTGCAACATTACACCGTGAAACGCTACTTTTTCTTCTCTATCAGTGAACAAAAACATACTATTCTAAAACACGCGCACATACTGTTAGTTCGACGTTGTGAACGATTGTAAAATACCGTTTGCTAGTTACATCGTTGCGGAAAACTACACTACCATCCCTTTTTAGATTCTGCTCCCCATAAACCGAATCGTGGCACGCCTGATGTGAGATAACCACGTATGCATCGGAGCACAAGCCACGTTCTGCCCCTTTTTACGATCTTTCGCGTGTTTAGTGGTGTATTTAACAAAAACACATCCACAATCCTTCGCATTTTTTGGTTTTCTTCTTTTTTTATCGTAAACGTTATAGAGAAAATGTGAAGCATCTTATTGGGAAATTTTGTTTCATCAAAGTTCCGATACCTACCAAAAATAAATAGGATAAAACGAGTATAGCAATAAAATACAAAACAATAAAATGTCAAAATGTGTAGCCTTAATTCAATGGCCAGAGGCTGTGAATATATTTTACGAGTAAATAGATATATTTTTACGAATAGTTGTATTTATAAGAAGTTGCTACAAATGTTCGAATATTTTTGTGAGACATTGTATATGTACCATAATTTAGATCCATAATTTATCTTATCATTATTTTATGTCCTCTCAATATGCTATATTATATTATATTCTCTTAATATATTCCCTTCTGTAAAATTTATAAGCACTCTTTGAAATTTTCAATTAATCAGTTGTAGCGCTCCAGTCACTAACACATTTCTATGAAATTTTAATTATAGAAATAATGTTTCTAATAATTTATATGTATCAATTGAATAATTAATTCTTTTCTATAATATTTCCAAGTACTATTTAAAAGTTTTAATTAATCCTTTGTAGCGACAGAGCCACTAATATATTTCTACGAAATTTTGATCAACTGTTTCGCGTTATTAACTTTCGCCGCGTACGCATCGACCAAATTCTAAAAGTGAATTCTAAAAGTGAATAATATTTCTGAATATTCTAATTGCTTAAACTTTATCTAACATTTAAATGTAAAATGTTAAAAGTATGAAAGTGATAAAAGTGAGTTAAGGTGAACTTGTTGACTGTGTTCAAACGTTTGCATTGCTCAAGAGAGTTTGAGAATGTTTGAGATGTTCAAAATGTTCAGACACCACTGTGAATACAATTCTGTACAATGACATGTTTTTAATTAGAAGCATCGTTTCCTTTATTTCATACAATGAACGTGTCATTGATACAGAGTATGTTAGTTGACTGCGAACTATTGTATAACATCGATATCATTAGTGTGAGAGGCTGCGAGTTATTGCGATTTATTGTATGACTTAGAAACTTGTTGTATGTATTGTATAATTTATTGTATGAGTGTGTGAGAGATGAATTTATTGTTAGCATGATTTATGTATGATATATATATATATATATATATATATTGTATGATTTATTGTGTGATTGCGTGAGTGATGAATTTAATGTCAGTAAGAGTGTTGTTTGAGAGACAGGGTTCCACAGTTTAAGTTCATTCTTGCGTTCTAGAGTTAAGTTTTACATTTAGATTTAGATTTAAGTTTGAGTGTGAACTATAAAACGTCTGTCTCTTTTTTACCCATGAGCCAAGTAGAATAAGAACTCGCTATTCTTTAAGTTGCATGTAATGGAAGCTGGATGGAATTAGGGCTCAGGATGGGCTTAGAACGTAATCACTTCATCGTGGTGAGACCTGGTAATCGATAATGTTCTCCAAATAATAAAGTTTGGAAAACGATATCAAGCTAAGAACAACGCAATCTACGGTCCAATCTACATTGTGCAAATTTTTTTCATTTAATAAAATAAACTAGACTGTAAGAATAATTAGTTGTATGATATTAAGTAAATAATTTATATAAAATCCGAATTTTCATCGAAGACTACTACCTACAGTCGAGATATTCTCGAAATAGATTTTTCGAAAATCAGCTGTATCAGGAGAACATGAGGCCTGGGGAAGTAGCATGCCAAAGCTTTTGGACAAGTAGATACACGAGAGTTTTGGAAAATTTTTAAGAGGGAACATCTGGAGAACAGAAAGATATTTCTCGCTCAGAATGCGAATATTGTACCAGAAGAACATAAGTCTCGAAGAGGTGGCACATTTTTCGTAAAATATTTATTCAGAAATATCTCTTAAACGAGAAGTATTCTCTCGATAAAAATTCGAATTTTGTACCAGGAGAACATAATTTTCGAGCAAGTGGCATATTTTTCATAGAATTGTTAAGCGAGAATATCTCGTGAGCGAGACAGTGTGTATCGCTGAAAATTTGAATTTTGTATCAGGAGATCATGAATCTCGAGGAAGTGGCACGTGAAAGCTTTTCTTTGAAGATTTTAATATATAATATATTAGATTCAAAAATTAAGTTAGACATCTCGTAAGAATAGTTGTACAAATACGAAAGTGTTCACGTTTCAATGAAGAATTTTCAACGGAGATATAACAACATTATTCATATTTTTTTGGTTTCAATTCTTAGTAGTGCTGCGGTGCAGAATCTGTCTAAATCGATATGTGGTACGAAAATGGCACGGCGGTGAATTGATTTCTAAGAGATGGGACACGAACAAGCATTAGATGTGCTATCTGTTGTAATTATTCAATGCTTATACTATACCATATTATACTCGTAGCTTTTTCTATAAAATCGCCTAACAATCAACTGGCAGTAAATCGAAGTGGATTCTTTCATCGAATCTAATCAACAAGCAACAGAGGCTACGACATCCATTCTCTCGACTCCTTCGATCGATGTCCACAATCACGAAGTACAGACAGCACGTTGACAGAGACGCACGAGGGCCATCGAGAGGAAGAAGGCCATTGGTAAACACGAATTTCGACGCGATCCGGTCAAGACTCCACTGGGACGTCGTTTAATTTCCTCGAGGACAGCGGTATCGAGCGTGAACGCACACGCGGATGAACAGGCGACATTTTTTAGTCTCCACTCGACGAGGAGCCAAGCCTTTTAAAGGCTTTTCTTGCGGCCGTTTAGGCTATTAGAGGAGGACGAGGGCAGGGACGAGAGCGTTGGTCAAAAAGGGTGGCCATTTCCTAGCAATTTCCTGACGCTGTTTTTCACGTGAACTTTTGAACTGGTTGCCTCTTCCCTACGTCGCCTGACACCTTTTCACTGGAAAATATCCGCTAAGTAGCCACCGCCAAGACTGGCCGATTATAAATGGCCACGCTCCGGCCTTTTGTGTCCAGATGCGTCCTGTATATTTAATGCCAGCCGGACACAACGATCGCGAACGAAAAAGTCTCGAAAATTAACGAGCTGCCCTGGCAGCTCGAGTTTTCGTCGAAGAAAGTTTCCGGTTCCTGGCACTTAGGTCAAATCAAAGATCAATCAAGCGATGGACGTTATTGAGACACTTGAAGCAAAGAAATGATTCATTATATGTTGCGATAGAATTGTGGAAAAATTGTGCGAGATTGAATATTTGTAGTGTTATAGTATAGTAATGCAAAAATGGTAAATTTCTCGAGTACATTTCATCGAGAAGATGGAAAAGAAACGTAGAAAATCTCGTTATACACAAGCTTAAGAATCTATTTAGAAAGTCACGAAATAAGATACTAAGAATATTATACATAGATTTACGATTAATATTAACTTAGAATTCGTTTTCTGCATTCGATTATTTCCCATTAAAATTGATAGATCACCTTGTTAAAATTTATATTACGATCGATTAACTTCTCTAAATATATAAGGTTAACTGATTTAAAGAGCCATGTATCACAGAAATTACAATTTTTTCCCCGTGGCGTTAAATTTTTAGAAAGCTTCGTTCTTCGATGAAACATTCATTCTTTTATATTTCTATTCACCGAAGGTAATGATCGTTTCTACACATGGACGATATCGTTCCACATTTTCCACTCACTTTCACGCGCGCAATCGTTGGATTTTTCATCGGATATCGCCGGTTTTAATACCTCATCTGCTAACCGTATATGCATAATTCGCTCCTTTGCGTCGACGAACGAGTTAGTCATTCCTTGGCACGCGATTCGTGATTAAAGTGATTCCAGGCTGACTGAAATATTCATCCTGCTCGGTCGAGCATCATGATTGATAAGATCGAAAAGAAGGACAGCGCTCGCTAGGGTATAGCGCGTTTAATCGCTTCAGTTCCAATTTTTTTCGATTTTTGATTAAACGATTTAATTCGTAGCCACTTCTATTTTATACAAGTATACAGGTACACCATCATTCAAAAGTCTTAGGATTGATATTATATTTATTTAAAAAATTAATTGAAACAAAAGTAAAAAACTGAAAGATTGAATTAAATGAAAAATTTTATACCTATAACAAAAAAATCTGTAGATATATACAGATATTTTATTAAGTGTTTTAAATATTAAAAATTGAACAAGGCAAACGATTAGCAAAGCAATAATAATTATAATACTTTAATATTTGAATTCTGCGTTAAGCCCGAAGAATTTAAAAATGAAAGTGTCACATTAAGTTTATAATTATTTCGAGAAATTAACAGTTCTATACTTTTGAATAGCAGAATTAAAATTTGCGCGTATAAGATGTCAATGGTTTTATTTTGCGACTGATGTCAATATTAAATTTAATCAATACAATTAATATAAGACATAAATAAAAATATTAATATTTTCAACTTTCAGTAAAAATCTGTTTGAGAAGAAAAAGATTTTCGTGTAATTTTAGCCAATCACGATTCCTACGTTCACGATTTTTTCACGAGCCATTCTACGTATCGTTTCGATATACCTTTTAAGACGGACACTAAAATCGGAATTACACGAGGGTGTATACTGCTCGTCAAAGATTTTTATTTCGCTATTTCTAGTAGTTTCATTGTAAGCTCGATTTCTTTTATCGTATCTGAAGGTTATTACCGAGCTCCCTCTCTCACGAGAGATTTACCCAACGTAAATTTAACTTCCCACATTTGTTCTTTCTTACTTTATTTTCTTTTCTGTTACTATAATTATTAACTATATTATTATCTTAACTGTAATTATTAACAACATAATATCATAATTCTACTCACGGGCGAGTTTTTCACTCGCTTCTATTTACAAAGATACAAACCAGCAGAAAAGTTCTCAAAACCAAAGAGAGGAGCCTAACAAAGTAAAGCGTAATTTACGATCACAAAGTGTAACAAAAATTTTTCATACTGAAGCGTTTCAGCAACCGGGAACTCAGTTGCAGAACGAAAACTAGATTTACCTTGATAAGTAAATTCGCATAAAGCCGGCTGAAAGCTTCCTCTCGATTATCGAAAGAGACTATACCAAAATACAACGACAAGGAATTAAAAGAAAACGATATGTATAAACGACACATTTTTCGAATAATGTTCGTCCATTACCATTCGTCAACGCGACGTATACAACACGTATACATGCAAATACGCGCGTAGCAGTATAAGTGATGCTCTTAACCTTTCGGTAAGAATCGTAACAATGAGGAAGCTCCTTCACCCTTGATGAAGTTTAACACGATCTCAGATTACCGCGTACGCTCGGGAGAATAAGTCCCGGAAGAAATTACGAAGAACCGGCTCTTCGCGAGGCGACGACAACGCGCATTGAAAGAAAGGAAAAAATAAAAAAAGAAGAAAAGAGGATGGTGGGTGGAAAAAGGTATCCGGGCACGTAACGTGTAATATTTAAAACACCTCAAAGGCGATGTAACGACAATGGCGAGCAGGGCGAAGAGGGTTTCCGCGAGTCTTTCTCCCGGAAACTTTATCCTCCCCCAAACGTTTTCGTTTCACTCTCCCCCGTTTTCACGCACACCTTCCGTTCCTCCTCGCCGCCTGGGGTGCACTTTTTCAGCCGGCAGCAGCTAGACGCGGTAAATACAGCAAAGGAGCGCGCGCGGAGGAGAGAAGCAGAAAAGCGCTTTCTCTTTTCTTAACGCGCCCGACGCCCCGGTTGCTGCTGCTGTTGCTGCTGGCCGCGGCCTCTACTCTCTGCCTCTCTGTTCCCGGTTGCTTCAACCTTCTTCCACTGTCTCTCTGTCTCTCTGTCTCGGTCGTAAGAGGAAAGATTTATATACACGGGTGCGCGTGACCGCAAGAGACTGGCAAGAATAAAGCCACATCGTGCTCTCGATCCCGAGCTTTTTACTACAGCCGAGAAATCCTCTTATGCAACAGATAAAACCTGAGCTGCGCCTCTCTGTTTACCTCCCTCCCCCCTCCGCCGTTGTTTTTCACCACCTTTATCTTTTCACCTCTACCCCTTCCTTCCTCTAGCCCACCCTTCACCCCTCATTCTATTTTTCATCGTTCGCCTCTTCCTCTCTGTCTAGCTGGTTACTCCTTTTAGGTTAATGGTTTCATTCGTTCCGGTTAGCCCGATAATACGGGCCGGCGATTTACAAAGCCACCACGATGATGACGATGATAAAAATAATAATCGTAATTCGAGGACGATAATAATCCGCGGTGGTTGCCGTCGTATTATCGTGCGTTGGTTGTCATCGTCGTTATTATATCGTCGAATAATTACACGAGAAACGCAACGCGTTATATACAATGAGCGATTCGAACGCGGGACTGGTTTGCTCGGACGGGGGAGGGGGTGGAGAGGGTGGTTGGGTGTCTTCCGGTTAGCGAGACGTGGCCGCACAAATGCTGATTAATAAATTATTGAATTTATTTAACACGAGTGTTATTTACATTTAATGATTGATTTTCATACTTTTAATCCTTACGGATACGAGGGGGGTCCGGGGGGGGGGG
>CAJDYZ010012082.1:41830-60136 GCA_903986555.1 Heterotrigona itama
GTTGTGTACATTCAGCTTCCAAGAATAAACAGTATCACGTATTTCCGGTTTCCGACAAGTTGCTCGCTTTTTTCATTGTATCTTGAAAATATTTTCAATGCAATGAAATGAGTCTGGGCATAATTATTTACACGTATTCTAGAATAATTGAAAAATAAAAGCAGTTGCCTCGTTTACTATTAATTACAATTCTTCTATTATGGCTTAATTACAGTTTTTCTTTTATTTCTTCCTTCTGAGCTCATATTTTATGTTCATGATTTATTTACATCAGTAGTAACTGAATTACAATTATCATTTAAATGTTTTAAGTGTCCATTCAAAATATATAATTATAGTTAATCACCTTTTTAACTTAAACAAGACAGTATTAATCATTTAAATTTGATGCATATTTTACATTTTTTACAATTCGCGAGTTCCCAATCTTTCATTTGTGTGTAAGTGCTGGAATTTCCTTTCATCAAACCTGAAACTATAATTCTTGAACAATTGAATGAATAAAATGAATTCAATACGGGTCATAGATGTGTCTCAATTTCTAAATTTATGAACTTCGTAAATTATTTTTCCTATAAACGTCATCTATATAAATACTTGTCAGTCTTACGAGAATAAAACTCTTATAAACAACAATAAAATTAATTTAATAGTTAATTATAACATAATAATCTCAAGAGACAATTGCTATTCGCAAGTAAAAATCCCAACAAAGAGAAGAATTAAAAAGAAGAAAGAAAGGCTGTGGACAGCTAGTTGTAGTACATGAAATACTAGACCAGTACATGAAAATTCATTTGTGGCGACAAAGAGCGAGACACAACCGTGTGGTGCATTTCTTAAAACCGAGTCACGTGAACAAGAAGTATAACATTTCTCGCAATTACGTCTTACAGCTACGTACACGCACTCCGCATACTGTACGTATAATACACGACTTAAAGACTGGTTAGAGTGACGCGATGTATAAAAGCGTAGTATATACGAAGTTGAGAAATCAGTTAAGGCCGAACTGTCGAGACCATCGTTGTGAAGGAAACGTTGTGAAATCGCTCCGACGATTCAAGTCCCATTTGGTGAGTAGCATTCATGCGTAGTTTCTCTGTACGGACAAACAAATTTCTTCCAAATACATTGGAGATATGTATCTCTAAATCATTGTGATAAATTAATTAAAACTACAAGAATCGATCAATGACAAATATTGGTAAATAATTCTTGACGCAAACACAGGATTTGAAGTGATCGAATATGAAGAAAAACATATAAAATCGTATGAAGTGAAAGTTAAATACACGGTCAATAGTAAGTATCAAATTTTTTCTCAAATTTTCTCGAAGACTCTTCAAAGAAATGAAAAACGTTCATGTTTTCCAAGTAACTTCTCCTCGATGCGTTAACTTGAACGTGCATTGAACTTTGAACGTATACTGTTGTCACATATTGTTATTTATCTCAAGCTATTGTGCTTTCGAAATGATTATCTTTTCGCGAATCAAGCGTCACGATAAACGTAAATTAAACAATCTTGAAAATTGAAAATAAAATCGATGTCATACGAGAGAGAAAGAATAAATTTAAATTGCCTACGATGTTAACAATTAATTGAAAATACTAATCGAAAACTAGAAGAAAATTTAAAAATGCTGAAAAGAAATACTGAAAACTACAAAACTAACTGAGATACCAATTTTATTAAATATCCGGTCTAATTCGAAGTACTACTCTTGCTCATTTCTAACAATAGAAAATTCGAGATACAACTGCATTGCATATTCATAAACTTACATGATAAGTAATGTAGTACAGTTACTTAAGCAAACAGAGATAATCAATTCGCGGCTTCTCAAGAATTATTCACGGAGGAAAGATAAAGTTTTTTATTTTAGTCTGGTCACTTCGCCCACTAATTATAAATATTATACATAACATAAAATTAAAATGAACCTAAGAAACCAATCGGTTCCTTACTAAACCTAATTTAATTAAAAATATTAATTTTATTTATGCATTAACAATAATTCGAGATAATAGCATTACATATTCATAAAATTTGCATGAAAAATAATATAATAAACACACTGAAATAAACAGAGATAATTAATTCATGATACAGTAGCAATTTTTTAACGAGAAAAATACCATATATGTGTGTTTATTACTATCTCGTGATTTCTGAGAAACGAAAGAATTCCGCCATACGAAATACGTGACAAGGATTTTGCGAAGTAGATTGAGCTGTTCACGGTCGGCCGTGGCCATGCACTTTAGTTACTCTGTTCGCTATTCAAGAACGAGTCAGGTCAGTAGTTAATGACTCATTCATGGACACCTGTATACATTGCTGCGTATGGATCACACACGTGTTCGTTCGCTTGCGTAATGAGAGTTCCATGAAGGCCGATCTTCGCAGATCTTTGCACAAATCAAAGAAAATATAATTGTGCGAATAAGTATCTTTTTTTCTTCCTAATTTATTTCTGAAATACGATCAATCGCAAAAGTGATTGCACATAGTGATGGACAAGAAATAGTTTAATATTAGCGTAGTTGAAAATGTTGAACTTGCAATATTTGCGAAAGAAATGTTTTAGGAACAATCTAGAGTTTCGTTTTACAAATATAAAATATGTTTCGTTTGTTCGTTCGAAATGCCTCTTCACAAAAAAAGAAAATAATAATTTAATAGGTAACAATAAAATCCTTGGTGCTGCATGGTAATAAAAAATTGTGGCAAGAGAAAGTGATACAATTTTTTTCTTATTTCCAGTGTGAAACTACGTCGCAACAAAATGTCCAAGTTTATGCTGTTCGTTTGCATCGTTTTGCTGGCTACGACCGTCATTACGGCTGCTCCAAACTCATGCGGTAGACACGGTGACCCCGTAAGTAAAAAGTTATTCTATCATTTCTCCAACTGTCTACGTAAAAAAAAAAGAATCATGTAACGTGTCGGTTCATCGTCAACCTGCGATTTCGATACTGCGATAAAAAATTGTAAATTGCGCTAATGCGAAATCTTTCATTCGCAAATCTTTTCAATGAATTTATATTAACAGATTCAATTTTTCGAATACCGTGACAATGAAAGAAATTCTAAGTATCCGCTCAATATCTTTGCATCATTGCGTACTTTATCTAAATTTTATAACTTTATGAAGTTTAAAAAAGTTCATGTATTTATAATAAATTTATTATTAAATGATAGAGCACACCAAGTCCTATTTTATTCGTGTGTTAAAGAATAAAAACGACGTTAGAAAATTAAGTTAAGATACTTAAATATCTCGATCCTTTATATAAAATGGTGGATAAAAAATGATTTTCATTTCATTCAATAAAACTTGTACTGTTATAATAACTATCGTACAGACATGTGTTGATCAGGCACGTTCGACGTTAGCTTAGCACAAGTCATAAAGAGGACCAGACATAAAAATAATAACAGGGTTACGCGAACTAGTTCCGCTAACTAGAGTCTCGTGCACGATGACAGCCTAAAATAGAATTTTAAAGCAGCAGTAATAATATGCAGCCAGCGGTTGCGCAACGTCATTTATACCAGCTGATAAATTCGCTAACGTGAATTTATTTCTTCATTTCAGTGCATTTCCACCAGAGAATGTTGCTCGAACATGAGATGTCACGTGTACGCGAAGAGGTGTCAGGTACAGATCACCGAGGAGGACTTGTTACAAGCACGCGAGAAGATCCTCGGTCGGAAAGGGAAGGATTATTAAGTAATTAAGTGCTTCAACGATAAATATATACCGATCAAAGTTTTATCAATTAATCAGATTGACTTTGAAAAATATCTGACATGTGTCTCGAAGTTAATAAAATAAATCACGCGTAAAAGCACAATTCAGTTATATTGTTATATTTTCTTCACTTTTGAAAGTGCAGTCTTGTTTGGATTAGTTAGTTAGTTAGTAATGTTTCAAACTGTAGAAGCCACGGAAAAAGAATGTTTAACAAATTTTGGGAAAAAGATTTTTAAATCGTGAAGAAATATCTTTCAATCAGTTTACATTAGCGACCCCCTATTTTGTAGTTATGAAAGAGAGTTCCAAGAGTTTGGTTAATATTAACATTTATCTAGACTTTGTAAATTTATGAAATTTTTTTCTTTCATTCATTAGAAAATCCAAGAAATTGTAATTATGAATATAATAAAAATATTTCGTATTATGATTGAACACAAAGTTCAGAAAATAAGGTCTTACAGTGATTTGCGAAAGCATTCGAACACATATGCATATGTGTTATATTCGTTATGTAAAACGTTTTAAAATTTCATTAACATTATTTTGATTACACTGATAAAATTCAAGACCAATCTAAGAATCTATAAATAAATTACAAGGCACTAGTTACGATTTCTGCAAAACATGTGTATAAAATCTTGTATTCTTGTATATCTTGTAATTTCTATATATATTTTTAATTTCATTATATTTTAATTTTCATACATATTCTCAGATTTATTTGACCAATGTAACCATTACAGTTGAATCTCACTACAATGTTAATAGATATGTTGTGTATTACACACAACATATACAGATAAAAAACTTCTTACAACATCTGCCTTTAAAAAATCAGTGTTTGTTTTTTAATTTCGACATCTACGTTCGATCGAATATCTAACAAGTGAGTAAACGCGAGCCAACTCCGCGACACTCGTACCACAGCGTATTATAATTTCCATTCGGCGGAGAGGTCACGATTATTAAGCTGACGATTATTATTATCAGCTCGTACGAGATTATTGCGTTCCGTTTTTGAGGCGAGATCGCCGTACGCACGATAATATCCCCGTGGCCGATGCTTGCCCGACGTTATGAAATGAAATTCCGTCGATTCCACGCGAAATCGTTCGAACAACAACCGCGCGACTACTTGGAAGATAAACATTTTAGAAAATTATACGCGATCAAGCATGTAATTGCACGGTGGCCGCTGGAAAATTAAGCCGCGCGCGGCTTTCGATTGCGTTACATGCTATATTGCTCGATCGCGTGTGTGTCGCGTCGCGTTTCGAGTTTGCTATCGCCTTTAAATTCGCTATGTTCGACAACATTATCATTGTTCGTTGAAAACATGCAGTAAGGTTAGATCTAAGCTTCAACATTTCGAAATAGTATACGGAACTTCATATATCACGAATATTTTGATTTCAAAATGCAAAATTTCAGAGAATGCACATAATGAAAATATGTATAATAATAATAATAATAATAATAATAATAATAATAATAATAATAATAGTACATAATTCACATGATAAAAAGAATATACATGTCGTGTAATTTAGATCTACAAAAAAAGAAAGAAAAAAATACACGACAAAATGATTCGAATGATACTACAATGGAGTTATTTAAGACAACTTCAAGAAGAATTAATAAAATAACTATAATAACTAATATAATAAGAATACTAAAAATAATAGGAATGGTAAAGTAAGAACAAAGTAACATCTAGAAATTCGAACAGATTTTCTCTTGCCCGCAGAAAGACATTTGAATTAAGAATGGGAAAGTACTGGAGGCAAATCGATGCGTCAGGAACCACTAATGTTGAAAAAACAGTCGATTCTCGGTGAACATTAAGGTTCCTGAGAGCGTGCTATTTGCTCGACAAGGGAAAAAACCAGAGGCATTCAGGACGATCTGTTAACCTATCTGGTAGGAATCTCGAGACACACAGAAAGACCTCGTTCACCGGCGATTTCGATTAAGTCACATATGGCTGATCCAGTTGTCGTTTTATCGAATGATATCGTGGCGATTAAACGAGACCCTTTCTCTTGTCGCGCACCTGTTCCTTTTCGAGTCAATTTTATTTGCCAGATTCTCTTTACTTCCCCCCTCCCTTTTTTTTTTTTTATTAATCGATTCGCGTTTTCGATCAGACAAAGAGTGCCTTTATCAGGAAGACGAGGATAAGATAGGATTATTTGATTCAAGCTAAGCAATTGAAGCTTGTAATTTGACGAATCCTGTCATAAAAACTTTTGAGTAATTTATACATGAAAAATGACGCGTATTGTCTGTATTAAAAACTAAGTAATCATGGTTTATTTAAATTATTGATATTGTGCATTGCAATACAACTAAACTGTGAATCTTTATGCGAATTCATGTCTATGATTTTTAAAAAACATTTGACTTCGATGGAAAATTGATGAAAAGTATTTTCCACATTTTATTTTTGCACTTTAAACAATGATTAAACACTCGAATTCCGACAAATTCTTTTGTATACAAAAAAACTATCTGATTTAAGAATATAAAAGAGCTGATGTTCCCCTCTTATATCGGATACATTTTAAACTTGCCACACTTTTATCACATCAGTGTAAAATCGAACGATATTCGATATATAATTAATAAAAATTTATAATTAAATCCGACAAAATAATGAGTACACAAAAATTCAACGAACGATTTCACAGAATGATATTCTACGTACTTTGTGCTCGTAATTTACGAGTTTGACGGTGAAATTTCCAACTTCGCCAATCGCATTGGAGATTTTAATTTCGACGGAAACGGTTGTTAAAAAATTGAAATCAACCGAAAGGGTAAGCTCTGACCACTTGGGAAAAAGTTGGGCGATCGTTGCTCGACCATGCTCCGTCGTCCATTAAAAGGCATCCTAATTTCGAAAAGTAGACGTTACCTTGAATCAAAGACCGAAAGCTCCTTCCGTTCGTTAGACGACATTTACGTGGTGCTTCAATCTCATTAGTTTCAGCTTAAAGTTAAGCGCCTCAACTCTTTTAGGCCGAGCTGTTTCCGTTCTTTGACCATCATCGAGTTTACAAAGTTCTTTTCGACGGAAGTTACGCTCGATGGCTGTCGAGGGAAAAAGAAAAGCGCGCGTGAACAACGCATTGTTCGGAGTTCTAAATTTCTTCGTGCCTGAAAATCAGCAAATCTTTAGCATGTTCGATAAATTTTAATCGACGTTAATCAAAGTGAAACGAAAGTAGTTGAATGAAAGTGTATGTTTGATACAGATATAATTTCAAAGAATTCATAGTTACTTTCTTATATGATCTTATCTTAATTTATAAATTCATACAGTTTTCAACTGATAGATTTGAAATTAATAACACGTTAATTGTATTATATTTCGTATTATTATAAAGTATTATTCGTGTATTTCTTAACTTTTGAACAATTACATTTGAAATCAAATATCTTCATTACACATACATTTCCGTTCATTTCCTATCATCCCTGTAAACAATTTCTATCGACTTTGAACTATATTTCAAATCCTTATCTTGCACGAATCGAAAGTTCTGATGAATCGTTTATTACGTTCCACATGAAACTAACAGGTGTCCTAATAAAAGAAATGTATCAAACTTTAGTTCCCTGGTTGATTAAAAATATTCTGCTATTCAAATACACAACTTTTGCATTACAGTTTCATATTTATAAGAATGATTCATAATGCTTTCCAATAAGCCACGCACTCAAAGCGAAAGCTTCCTTTGTCGACGTTTATTTAATTTTTGTATTCTCGAATCTCGAACCGTATGACACCGATAAGATGGTAAAAGTCCTATCTAGTGGATCGAAGGTAAAGGCATCATCGGACAAATATTTGTCTGATGTACCTTATCATATTCCAGCTTAATTGCCATATGTTATACTCTCATACTTTCTAGCACACCTTCTGTCTTAGGTGAAACACAGCGTACGTGCTTTTATAAAACGATCGATTTCCATGAGATTTAACAATCTATTAATTCGTAGCGCTTTTGGATTTAAGCGTTAAATTAATCTTTATTCTTGACATCAATCTCCTATCTAAGCTTTAATTTTAAAAATATATTGTTCGAAGTTATTTGTACGATAATGAGCGAATAGTACATATGAAATATCGTATAATTTAAAATAGTAAGAATAAAATAATATAGTAATAAGAATAATAATACTAGTAAAACAATATTAATAAAAGAAATTTAAATTTTGGTATTAAAAGATATTCAAATTTTAGATTTATCTTGACATGAGATATAAAGAATATTTTGTTGAAGTACTCTTGAAATATTTAGTATAACATATTATATAATTTTTATTTTACGAAGTAGCAAGCTAGTTGGAAGATTCCTTATATTTTATTAAATTATTTCTAATCTCAATTTATTAAATTATAAAAACACTCCAATAGTAAGAACACTCTGTCACGTTATATTAAACAGCTAACACGAATGAAACACTGCTAAATCTAAGTTAACCAACAAGAGTTTTCATTAAAAAAGATAATAAGTATCGATGCTCAATTTTACACAAAACGAAGCAACACCACATTCACCTCGTTCACAGTCGTAAAAATAAATCGATCCACGTAAGTACCTAGATGGTTTGACGGTCGCGCGAACCGTGGAGAAACAGAGGGAATCGCTCGCGCGAAAGAGCTTAAGAAGTTAACCGAAAAATCGTCGCCGTGGCTGGTAAATCATAAAGGGACGAACAAACGGGTGAAAACCAGAGTGAGAACGAAGTCGACGACGAGTTGGAGACAAACGGGTAAGCGGAGGAAAGCGCTCGAGTGAGGGAGTCGAGTGTCCCTTTTCGTGGTTCCTTTCAAGTTCTCTTCCGGGAGGCAAGCCAGTAGTCCTTCACCGAGGCTTTTAAGCTCGTTCTCGTCCGGGCGCGAGAAGCTGCTCGGATGCCAAGAGACACGTTCCGGCGCAATTCCACCGGCGCCTGGCTCACCGCTGGCTTACCGGATGTGCCAAGAACAGCCCATAGCCGAGCGCCAGTGAGTTCGAGGGAGGTGGAAAAACGTCGAAAGGACTTAAGTTCGTGGAAGAACGGCGAACGAGCGACGAAGCAGGGCGAACGGAAGAAGAAGCAGGGGGATGTAATGCAGCTGGCACGCCGTAAACATTCGTTGGGCCATAATATGAAAACATTGTCGGATGTAAGCCGGAAGGCACACAGCAATGTGCTGAGCTTAGCTGGGCCGAGCCCTGGTGCCGAGCCCTGGCTCTCGCTTCTGTCGGCTCTCGCACTGCCACGTCAGGACGTCAGGATTTCAGGCAGCTACCACACGCCAGCCTCTCGTTCGACTCGCCTAGCCGAAAAGCGCTCTCAGGCCGGGCAGGGTTGGAAGGACAGGGTGCAAGGAGCGCGCTACGCGCGGGAATTCCGAGCGGTTGTTGCAGCGTGCTATACGCCGCTCCGCTGGTGAAACGCTGACGAATCTGACGCGCGCTTTTTGCTGCCAAAATGCTTCCTTAACTCGGCGACTCGGGGTCCACGGACAAAAATTCGGGGATAATCGAAGCGGCAGCATGTTGCGTTTGTTTGCCGCGCTCGCGACTCGGTTTCCCGTGCGCCGTAAGTCGCGATCTCCAGGCTTGTAATCATCGCTCGGCGCATTCGATGATGGATTAAGCGCGCTTTCGAGACCGATCCGTGTGTTTCAGCCGAGTGGATGAGTCACAGACGGAAGTGATACTGGATTTCATTTGTCGATGGTGCTGTTTGTTCTTTCGTATTTTCTTTGGTTTCGATCGAGAATAATGAGAACGTGCTACTTGCTCGCGTAAGGTTGTGAATGCGTTATTTTGATTTGTTGAATATTGATGGAATATAATTGTATGATTGATGTAATATTTCTGTTTAAATAGTAATACAATGATTATGTCTGTAAGAAGTAACAGCATTGAAACAGCATAACACAAATTATATTTCGATGATTTTATTACTTCAGCACTGGAAACAATTCATATAGAAGTTTAAAATTGATTTTACTCTAATCTTACTAAATTTTACTCATCTTTCCAAAGTTTCAAATCTTAACAAATATACATATATTAAATTTGATATTATGAAAATCAAATGTTACAGAATTAATTTTTGTCAACCACTACACGTACATCGTTCACTCCTACAAGATACGAATTCCCCCGCTTTTCGGGGAAGGTTAATCCAGCAACGTCTTCGTCGATCTCCGTAAAACGAGTTATTCACGACAGACATCAGCGGACATTAGTAATTTCCCCCTTATCGTATCTCGATCTGACGTTCACGAATAAAGGGGGTGCGCGTAGGCCTCGGCAGATAGTTGTGTAGGTGAGAAACGCAATAGCGAAGCAAGAGGCGACTGCACGGCCTACGATACAAATACCTAGAGCTACTTAGAGAACAGGGAAATGGGACTGGCCATTTAGGGCAAACTACCCCCCGAGTTGGCTCACGCGACTGATCTTATCGCCAAGCCAGTTCCCGACTAGGATCTGCATCTACGTGCACGTATACACGCGTGCACGCGCGGTTATCTCTCTCTCTCTCTCTCTCTCTCTCTCTCTCTGTAAAATTGATTTCTTGCATTCGTTATTTTCCTGAGACCTGGCCTGGTGTCGTACGCCGATTGCGCTCGCTATACACGCAACAAAGCATCAGCGGAAACGGAATCTGACGTGGTGCGTAATGAACGAAAGATAAAGTGGAATCATGTTAATTGGATGTTATTTAAAATTGATGATGTTACGCGAATATTCGTAGCTCTTTTTCGTTGAAATTATTTGTATATATTTGTATATATTGTATATATTGTATATATTGTATATATTGTATTATTTGTATATTCCTTAACACGATTAAAAAAAGAAAAAATTGTGTCATACTGCTGAGCCATGAACAGACCATTTCTTGCTACGGAATATATTTTTTTAAAACATTTGCCTGAATATAAATCTATTGTATATTCTATAATATATCAGTGGCTGTGATTGCATTAGCGGCGATGTTACAAGTAAATTTCATTCAGAAAGAAATTTCATTCTCCTGATCATGGAATTCGATGGGACACCATGATCCAAGACACGTGTTGATCCGATTCGTAAGAGATTCCTGCTATGAGCCGCGGAATTTCGTGCCCTTCGTGTTCGCAGTTCGCGTTTGCAGTCGACATTCGTCATATTCCAAGATTTCGATTGAAATCCATCCACAGGCCAGAATTCCTTCGGAACTCGCATAGTCGGCGCGCTGAATTTTCCTACGGATCCTGCAGATTAAACAAGGTTCGATCTTTCGGACTAACTCGAACCGAACTTAACAGTCGGTTAAGTCCGTAGGCTGACCGTTTAGTTCGGTCCGTTCAGAGCAGAGACCACGAAGTTCTAGTTGTAAGCCATTTTAGAGAGACTGGAGAGGGTCGGTCGAGATTGTGGAGACTTGCCAGTCTTATCTCGATTTGCATAAATTCATAGTTTGCGACTTGGATCTATGGACGTAAGGAAATCTCGATGAAAGTACCCCGAATGTCCTTGCAGCAAGATACTGTTGTCCCTTTTATCATTAGGTGTCTCATTATTTAACGATATATGAGCGAACTACAATTCTATCAAAACTCAGTTCAATTTTTAACAATTGAAATTATTCTTGATTTTAAATTATATTAAACTTTGTATAAACTCCGGCAAAATAGTGATAGTTTTACAGAACTGAATTATAATCGACGAGTGCAATTATAAAAAGAAGTTCAATATTTATGTGCAAATCTCCTGCTTCAACTGCCTTCTCTTTCGTAGCTTACAACTATAGGAACAGAGTCGCAAAACGTGATCGAAATTCGTTGAAAGTTTTCAGCAACGACGAATATACTCGCGGCGTGTGTGCACTGGCGAACAGTTTCCGCAGGGTGCGCGAGCGCTTTATGGAATTAATAAAATATTCACTCGACGGACAGACGGCAAAGTAAGGCATATAATAATTTTCAGGCACGCCACCTTGTGTGCTGTCTCCGGCGACGCGGGTCGTACGTGACCGCTATCGCGGCATCTGATCAGAAAATGGCACAAACTCCGATAAATAAGATAAATAATGTAACGCGACTTCCGTATAGGACAGTGCAACCCCTTCCTACGAAAAACTTCGAAAGTTCGCGTGCACGTCCATCAGCGTGTTCAGCCCTGGTATCGTGTTTGGCGCGCGAAGTCGCCATGATTGGCCTCGTTCAAGGAGATTCGCTCTGGAATGACCATTATCTGCCAGCTTTCGTCCATCGAGTAAAAAGTCGTTACACGTCTATCGTCCAATCATAAATTACCGTTGGTCTAGTTTCCTTCGTGTCGTGTCAGCCATCGCCGCGATACTTCAGAGGTAATAGTACGCACAGACAGTTCCTTTCGAAAGCTATTAGAATCGATCCGATAGATGTGTTACCGAAGTGAATTTTAATCGCGATCCTCGATTGTTTTTGCTCGTCGTGATCAACTCTGACCGTGATCAACCCTTTTTACTACCGACGAGGAAAACAATCCTGAGTCAAACTGACATAGTTTAAGAAAAGCTGAGAGAAAGATAAATTTTGAGAAGAAGATCCAGTTCCAAGTGAGAAGATTTTTGGATACTGGAATTTAGAATTTAGTTGCAAATGTTTAGTTTAATTTAAACGAACGCGTGTCGAGTTAATGTAGTTTGGTGAGGTTCGAGAAGAAAATGACAAATATTTAACTTGAAACGATAATTACGATATTGAGAAAAAACATGTTGAGAGATAAAGAATTGTATTTCAGAAGATAAATAGAAGAAGACTTGTCATTTTCAAGCGCACAATGATGTATCGCGATTTAGTTTCTTTTTCTAACTGCATTTAGAGGAAAATCATACATCGTTGGAGGGTAGATACATTAATCAAAGTATATATTGTACCGGTTGCAATAATCACCACGTCGCATGGTAATTTAATGTTCTGTGACTAATGAGTGTAAGACGTATGTATGTACAGTAGAATAAACTCATTCTGAGTTCAATATTAATTCTCTGTAACGTTTTGAAAATTTTATTTTGCTTCAGCATTGTATTTCGTCGATACAACACTACAAAAGTATCAAATGATTTAGGTATTATTTCTCAAATTTTAAATTAATTAATAATCTTTTTCTCTCGTTACATACGTGAATAGAGATTGAGAACTCTCTGAACGAATTAAAACTTTATACCAAGTTAGATGTAAAAGTCAAATTTAATCGATGTAAAATACCAATCATTTCTCATAGAAGAGTAGAAAGTTTTTTCTGCAATTGAGTATAATTTATCTGTATTTGCACGTAGTAAAAATTTTTATTTGCACATATTGTTCCCACAACTCTAGACCGTTGCTATCGCAGTAGTAATCCCATTTCTCGAATCGCTATAGGTTTGGAAAAAAAGAGAGAGAGCGCAAGAGAAAGGACTGGATTAAAAAAAAGGGTATTGTATCTACAAGCAAGTTCATTTTTCACAACATGGATACATTGTTTACAAAATATTTTAGATACACAGATATCATCCCCGTCCCGGTGCATACATTTCGCAAATGCATTTCATGTATGCATCATGCATATCTATTATCTCCGGTGATACTATCCCTGAAGCTTTAACCGTGCAACTTGCGATAAATTTTACGTCGAAACTCGAAGCTCTCGAATTTTCCACACTCTCAGCCAATTCGGTCTTGAAAGTAACGATATACACCGCGGAAACCTCAACCTTAAATCCAACCACCAACCACCGATGAAAACCAAAGTACAAACAGTAGATTCGAAACCATGGAATTACACTGCCCTGTTCGTACTTACAGAAAAAGGAAATAAACCTGATTAATTGTTAGAAAATTATTTGAAGCTTTTAAAATTATTTCCTCGATTTGAATTTTGGATCGAGAGAAATGTGTAGGATGTGTGTAATATACACATAAATGTATAAAATATTCAAAATATAGTTGTTATAAATAAAATTAAATGAAATATTCCTTTGTTCTTTTGATTACGTTTATGAAATGTGAATTCGCATAAATATCTAAAGATCAGTTATTGCAATATATCTATTGCGCGATATTAATTTCAAAGATATTTAATAAAATACCTATACCTAGACAATGCGACCTAGTCCAAGATATCAAAAGAAATTAAAAAAAATTCTTGATAAATGCAAATCATCGTACTTTTGAAATTTTAATCGTATGTTTGATCTAGAGTCAAACGCCAGTGTCAAGACCGTATTTTTGAACAAGGCTGTACCATTCGCTTCCTCGTCGCGTCTTTTCAAAAAAATTACTCCAAATTATTCTACGAATCGTTCCACGTTCCACGAATTCGAACATCAAACCGTACAGCGCGTATTTTTCTTCTAGCTCAGTGAAAATCCACAGAAGCACGCTGACATTTTTAATGAACGCGGAAGTCTGAATTTTCATGGGATCCGGACGGTCTGAGGATGCGCGATAATCATTAGACATAGATTCGCAGGGGTGACTGTCCGTTCCCCCGCGGCCCATTCGCCCCTCTACCTCGGCCAGCTAGCGCCGCACTTATCCACCGAAATTCAGGGTCCCTCCGACGTCGTCCCTCCGCAGCTCTCTCTCTACAACCCCCGACTCACCCCTTCGCCCTGTTCACCGCGCCCCCTACCCCGTTCTGCAGGATGCAGTTCCGCTCGCAAACTCAAACTGCAGCCGTGGGGGATGCACGGGGTGGCGTGGTGGTGCAGTCGGTTACCATGGCGACCCATCGTCACTGGACACCCTCATACCACGTTCCACCCACGTTCAACCCCCCTGTGCACGGTGATCCAGCGGCCGGACAACATCGTCCCATGCCGAGCCAAAAACACTGGTCCCTTATTACGCGGCTAAGCCCGTGAATTGTCTTCCCTCCGAGCCCCGTTTGGTCGCTCGCCTTTCATGCGACTCTACCCAAACCCGGTTCAACTTGATTTTCGACTGCCTTCAACCCCTTTTGCCGCGCGCCTTTCGCTCGCCGAGCTCGCCCCTGCCGTTCCTCCAAGACGCCGTGTTTGAATTTTGAAGTATTCTTTAAATTTAACGTTTCCAAGGAGTTGGACGAACGTTCTCGATGTAATTTTGGCCCGTCTATGTATTTTTTCGCTTGAACCAGCTTCCTCGAAAATATCGAATATTTTTGGAATATTTTTTAAATTTAAGGAGTTAGTTTTAAGTTGAATACTTTTCCTAACTTTTAATCTTACTACGCGCTTTTCGCTCGAATCCATTCTCACGTTCTTCAGAAATACCCAAAGTTCGAATTTTGAAATATTTATTAAATTTAAAAATATTTTCGTAATTTTTATCCTTCGTCAAACTCGCTTCCACGTTCCTCTAAGGCGAGGAGTATCAGTTTTGGAATATCCTTCGAATTTAGAAATATTTTTAGGTTAAACGAGCATTCAGATATTTTTCGCTGTCGTAATTTTGAGTTCGTAAGGGTTGAAGTAACGGGTCGAGCAGAGTTCGCGAAATTATGGACATGTATCGATCGGGTGTTATTAATGTGATACCATGGGAGGTTGGTTTCGACTAGACAGGTTTTGTACTCAAGTTGAATTTTGATTTCGTGAATGATCAGAAATGTGTTTCTAATTGAAATTTGTAATTTCTAATTGAAATTAATAATTTTTTAACCCTGTAATTTTGCTTTACAGCGTCGTAACAAATTGTACCTACTTCAAAAACTCAATGAGTGTAAAATATTCAGATAGCTGAATACTCCTGTGACTGTACTGTTCGTGAATTGAATTTCACAACACGAATATATTAAGTTTAACTATATGTTCTTCGAATTACAGCATTAAACATTGTAAAATATTTCAAATAATAGTGATAATTGTTTCGTAACTTAAAGTTTCAACAACACGCGAATACAAACACAAAGTATTGCACAAAATTGTAACCAACTGCGTCAAACGATTTTAAAAATGTATGATGTACCAAAGAATAGAATTTTTTCAGAATATTCCGGCAAATTCATTTCTTCATTTGACTACTTGAAAAAAAGGAGAGAAAATTCTCTGTACAAATTCCCTCAGTCAATTTCTACCCTCTATTTTTTCTTTTCTTTTCTTTTTTTTTTACAAAACCACTCATAGTGTTTTTTTATTCTTTAATATCAAACAAAGTTCGTAGCACAGGGAAAATTCTCGATCTATTATTACTTTACGAACAAAATATATAATTGTAAAAAAAAAAAAAAAATGATAGAATGAAATACATAACTATAAAACAAGATAACTATCTTCGAATCTTCATCGATTTCGTGGTTAACAGGACTGATAAAAAATATTTTACGGCAAAGATGACATGGCAGAAACTTAGAAAACTAATCAAAGGGATTAGCCACGTCGGTAAATGAAATAACAGCTCGCCGAAGCTTTTACATAACCGGTGGGAAGCGTGATGTCTTAATATCAGATATCCGTCGACTAACCGGATGACAGCCACACCCTCTCTTGGTCACGCGAGAGACGACTTTTCAAAGCCGCCTCAAGCAGACATAATTAATGAAACACAAGGGAGTGGAAAGTGTAAGCATTTTAACGACTGAAGTCCCTAAAACTTCTGGATCATTTCAACCCGCTCCGCAATACGTTTCTCTGTATAATTCAGAAATATAATGTCGTGGAAGCACCCTTTTATTCCATCTGAGAACATCCGTTGCCGCCTGTTTTCAAGATATTTAAAACGCGAAGGATATTTAGAACTGCCTGGTTATAAAGAAGAGCGATTTATTAATTTGTTTAAAGTCTAAAACCGATCTTTTCTACGGTTAGTTAATTTTTTTTTTTAAATATAAATTTCATATTTTAATTATTACAATTAAAACAATTTCAATTCTTGCAAAACCTTAGAAATTATCACTTCTAAAGGAAGGGATCATTATTGAAATAATCAGCTAATCCATCATATCCAATTAACAAATTGTTAAACCAAACAAAGTATTCAACAATTTACGAAACAGCTGGTCCCAGCAATCCAAAACAGGCAAAATAAAAATTTAACCAAACTTCCAATCGTTTCCGCACGTTTACTCCCCGCGACCATTTAACATTAGCAATTCGACTTATGTAATCGCTGTCAATAATTAGCACACAGAACACGTGCCTAAAGCGACAGTAAATCCTGGCGACGCGTTTATAGATACTAAAGCGTTGGGCTACAAGCTCAACTACCGAGCAGGAATCGATCGATCGAACTTGACGATACGATCGGTCGTTTACCATTACGTATCCGTAGGATCGTATCGAGGGGGTGCACAACCCCCTTAACGTGTGTCCCACTGGCACAGTGACCCTGTTACCCGTATACAAAACGGGCACATTCTCGCCGTGCACACAGCCACGCGTCGTGCCTCGTGCCTCGGCCACGCCACGTTTCTCCCGCGTCTGTTGTGTACATGGACACGCACGTATTGGTCCTCATCGATACCGATCAAATACCGAAGATTCTGAGGCAGCCCGAGTGTATGTGCCCTTCGACCGAGGCGCCTGTTGCACGTCACCTCTTCCTACGAAGCATTCCTGAATTTCGCGCTTCCGATGCCTCCGATCGTCGCTCCTTTCGATCCGCACGTGTCGCCGGGATTTTTCCCGTGGAAGCTCTGGAGAGAAAGAAAGATTTCGGATCGATTGGAAATTCGAAAACTTCTCGAATAGTTATATATTCAGAAAGAATAGTGATATTGAAGATTTCTGTATTTTGTTTAATATATTCGTCCTTTTCTATAAATAATGATAATGGCGTTAATGGTTTCTAGCCAAGTTGGTCTTGAGAAAATTTTAATAATATTTTGAATATATTTCATGCACTTATACTTTAGTCGTCGATTGTACATTATAATATTAATATTTTCTAGCTCGTAATAGATTTACATAATAATGAACAGTCTACGGATGTTTATGCATTTATGTTAAACTGAATCTCATAAATATTTTCATGATACTTCAGCGACGAGACGAATTCACTCTATTCATTCAATTTCTTCAACTTCATCTGAAATGCAACATCAACAATTCAATAATAAAAACACTTTTACCCTAATATCCGCTGTTCCCTTCCACACAAAATTGTCCAATAATTTCAAAAGAAAATTTCAAAGAGCTATCGCTCTAATAAGCCAGACGGTGGGTCTGATGCTAGTCGCATTGTCCTCTGACTGATGTCATTAACTGGAAACGTTGTAAACGCGCGATTGACCAATTATCGAAGGATGCCGATCGAAATACCGATCGAAATATCGATCGATCATTGATACCGAATTTATTATTGCATGTATTTGTCCAGCTTAATGAACGGCTCCGTGCGACTCGACTCGATCGTGTCGCTGTTGCACGCATACGCGACCCGACGTCATTGTGTGCATACGTGTCACAGACGCAATTACACGCGCGGATATAATATATACACGTACATGTCGCACCCCGTGCGATCCCGTGTTTATTTCCACAATCAGGCGAGTCATAATACTATTATCAAGGGGTGAACCATGGGGGGGGG
>CAJDYZ010012095.1:0-14188 GCA_903986555.1 Heterotrigona itama
TACTCTAAACAAGAGAACTACTTATCGATTGATGATGTAACGAAAGATGTAACGAACGACAACAATAGGCAAAAATCGCTTGGCACGGAACGTGTTAATGGCTCCAGACGCCGGGATCCTAAAATTCAACTTTAAGATTGTCAGAGTAGTCGAATTCTTCCTCCTTCTCGATCCGAACGTTGGTTCCAGAGGAACAGGTGTTTCAGGTCGGTAATTCTTGCAGCGGATTATCGAATGGAATAAGCATTCGAAGAATGTGATCGCGGCTTAACAATTTGCCCTAATTTATCATTTGTTATAACGCGTCGCGATACGCTCTGAAACGCTTCGAGTCGCGTGTAATAAATGGGAAGAGGGATTCCAAGTGCTCGGAACACGATTTGATAGTTCAAGTTCACGGAGGCCTGGACAAGTCTCGATAGATGCCGAGTCTCGAGAATTTCGATAAATCTGGACGAATCGAGGGAGTATTTAAAATCTGAAAAGTCTCGATACGCTTCGAAATCTTCGAAGCTCGGTTAAGTATTCAATATCTAATACTTATAATCTTTCGTATTACATTTTTCTATCGTTATATCATATTATCTTCAGTGTCTCGTACGGGATGTTGATAAGACTTGCAACATCTTACAGATTGTGCGAAATGTGTAGAATATCTCTTTACGAAGTGTGATTATACTACGTTTCAACGACGTCCCGATGAGAAACAAGTAATCTCGCTTTCCCATAAATACGTGTCGATGATGATAGGGAATGAGAAATTTCATTCTCGGACACGTGCGAAACGTTTTTGATAATTGTCGATTTCCCACAAGTGGGTAATATATAGTTTTTCTAGAGTAATACGTCTGCCGAAGGAATTTTGCAAAATTGGAGCAATTAAGAGAAAAAGATTAAAAAACTGACTAAACGTTTCGATAATTGTGAATTTCAATTGGCCCGTGAGTAATACGATTCTTCCAACAGTCACGTTTCACGTTTGAAAATGAAAATCGTTATCAAGGAAATTTGACAAAATTGGCCTAGAACAGTTAACAGGAAAGTTGATCAAAAATCGCAAAAAATATAAAGAAGAATTTATCGGTATTTCCAATTGTTCGTCCGACGATATGAAAACCTCATGACACGTATAATGTGTATTTTCATTCATGTAAAGAAATATTTTGAAACCTTTCACCCGTCAATTTTACAAAAATTTTATAATTTATCGGCAGTCAATTTCCAATTTTTCGTTTCATATGGAGACCTCGATATGATGCATATTTTCATTAAAAAAAAAAAAAAAGAAACATTTTCAAACCTTTCACGCCCGTCAATTTTATAATATACCAATCAATTTCCAATTTTTCGACATGCGAAAACCTCGATATAACGTATATTCCCATTTACGTAAAAAAAAAAAAAAAATATTTTCACACCCATCAATTTTATAAAAAATACGAATTTTAACATCCGCTCTCTAGCAAAAAATATACCTACAATTTTTCACTCGAGCGGAACTAACCTAGCTATAAATATTTACGACGACGACTACTTTCTGTGCAACGCGTTCCTTAATTCTTCGGAGTGAAACGAGCAACGGGGTGGAATTAGAAAATTAGTCAACACCGAAGGAGAATTAGACGAGATTAACGTTCTCGTTTCAATGACAAACCCCTGCAGTCTTTGGGTCGGCGAGTCGCAACGACGCAATCTGGTGGGATCTTGCGCGAGGTGCATGGATCCTTGCATTGGTGAAACGCGCGCGTCTGCTTTTAGTAACAGGGAGAGAGAGAGAGAGAGAGAGAGGGAGCGTCTCGTTTGCATCGAGGACACCGCAGATATATCCAGATTATCCGGTTCTTTATTGTCCGCTTATTTTAGACCATTCCACGCACGGATTTTCCACGGAACGACGACTATGGGGCCGAGAACTGGTCGCGTCCAGCGTCCAAATTCACTGGATTACACACTCGTCCCGCCGTTGCATCCGAAATCGCCAAAGTTTCCCATCGACGGCGTGTCGAAGCGAAAAGAAAACGCCGGGGGCCACGTAACAGGCTAGGAAAATGGAGGAGGGTGCAATAGAGGGAGGAGTTAACGCGGTAAGCTATTCGCTATACGTTGGAATAGAATATTAAAAGCTTTATTAACGTAATGGGTTTCGAGAGAGACTCTGCAAAGTGTTCGATACTTTTTTGTCGTGGAGCACGGATTACAAGCGTTAAATATTACTATAATCGCGGGATTACAAGCGTAAGAAGAGAGACAACAGAAGAAATCTTAATCTGTTAATGTCGCGATCGCGAGTTCTTTTCTTTGCAAGAGAATCGTGGAACATGGCGGTCGTTTCTTTCCTTCTGTTCCCCGAGGATTATCGTCGAGCGACGCGAGGAGAACAGCCTCTCACAGTTGCATTCCCCAGGTAGTTTGCAAGCGAAATAGCACGAAACGAGCAGTAAATGTTCCTTTAGAACGCCCGTGTAGTCCGAGACGACTCGCGCGGACGGATGAATGTCGCAGAGGCTGTTGAGTATTCACGAGGGAATCGAAAGATCGTGGAGAGAGTGTTTACAACACCGTTGCGATGTCAATTGCAGAATCTTCCTAGTGATGCTAGAAAATTCGAGGTGATAAAGATGTCGTGGTCGAAACCGAGGGAACGCGCGGCGACTTGGATTTGTCTGTGGCCGCGAAGAGGACGAAACCAGTTTTTCTCCCGGCGCCGGCTGCGCGATATAAAAATTAATACACGCGATATTTCACCGAGTTAACAACGTTCCATGTAACGCGCGACATTCCGCCTCTCCTTTTCCTTTTTTCGCCAGCATCGAAAACCGTGGCGCCGGAACAAGGCGAGACTTTAAGACTTAAGACCAAACGGATGTGACCGCGAAGACCCGCGAATATTTCACGTTAACGAGCCCCCGTTTTGCATGGGCGAAGGAGGAGGGTCCGATTAAGAAATTATCGCGACCTCGAGCGGCTAAGTAACTCGTCGATCAGCAAACAAGTAAACAACGAGCCAAGCGAAGAAGAAGAAAAATAAAGGAAAAAACGGGAGCAGAGATTGGGACGATTCTCGAGTGTTTCCAGACGATCGAGGTCGACAGTGCACCGGTTGTTTGCCGGGTACAACCGTACGTACCGACAATTTGTTCCCCTCCGCGGCCCGCTATTAATGGCCGCATTTACAAACGCAAAGTCGCCTGGGTCATTATATCTCCAGAAAGACTACTTTGTTCAGCAATCTCGACGTGCACCGAATGTGCAATTTAAATAATATCAGTGGTTAAAGTAATATCACGCCCAAGGACGTGTATTTGTTTATTTAATAAATAACAATAAGGGTTCCAATCATCCGCGAAAGGGTAATCTGTCGTCGAAGCCGGCTCGTTTCGTGCAAATCTCAGAATGAACGGGTCTCCGTCACCGGGCACGAACATTGCACTTTGATGCATTTTAACGAGCCTCACTTTGCTCGTGAAGACGTCCACGTTTTTGTCGAAAGCTCGCGTGAATCCTATTCGGAGCTTTGAACGACGAATTTATTACACGCGATCATCATCGTTATTACAGGGATTGCGCGCTTGCAAAATATCACGATCACTTCTGCCGAAGGTGAATCATCTTCTCTCGTTCTCGTGGCTCGAACCTGGCATTATGCATTTAACTTCGAATGTCAGATATTTCAGATTGTTTTACGATTATATACGACTGGGAGTAATGGCGAGGGAAATTAAAATTCTGGGTCAAGGTATAAAAATTTCATTTCAGACTTCTTCCAGAGTCGAAAATATCTCTTTTTCTTTGCGTTCCCCTTTCCCCCCCCCCTTTCTTTTGACGGATTCGCTGGCAAGATGTTGGAAACATTGCAATGTTTCTACAACGCAACCAACTAGCAACGTACTCGATCCCATCAAGTGACTATCGCGCGGCTATAACTCGGGAAGGCCGCAAAGAGAAGACGACACGTCGTGTTTCTCGTGCACGAGCTCCGTGACAGGCACGACTGACGTGGCCGAGTCGCGTTTCACGTCTCCGTTCCGGTGGCTAGAGGAATTAAACGGTATGACGGGCAACAAATTCGAGCAGCTCTTTCGCTGGCGAAGGGAAGAAGACGCAGAAGACGCAGAAGACGGAGAGGAAGAGATCTCGAACGGTGAAACAAGATTAAGTGGCGGCCGAACGTGGACAATACGACGTGTGTCGCGAGCAGAGGCTGCCACGTTGTCACGAACGTCGCGTCACGCGGCTGAACTGTATAAATCGATCGCGCGAAAAATAAGTCCGCGACGAGATTTCCTCCAGTCTCTGCGCTGTCGCTGCACCGGAATTCATCTATAACTCGCGCGTGACAGTCCACACCGTGTACTCTACACTCCGAGAGTGATGTATCGACGATACGGAAAAACGATCGCTCATTTTCCATCGATGTTCTTCCTTTTCTTTCCACGCAACCGGCGTATCCTCCACCACTCGTCGCAGTGCGTTTTTTTTTTTTTTTTTTTTTTCACGATGCATACTTCACGAGCATCGGCGTGAATGCTGTACGAGTTGAAAGCTAGGGACAAGCGATCTTCAAGATTTAAGAAAGTGATTCGGTTCTAATTTGAACGAAGAACCATCGTCTTTGCTAGAAATTTTGCCAGCCCTGAACGAAAAAGAAGAATTCTATTTCTATTAGAAAGTAAAAGTCTACTAATTTAACGAGAAACTTTCTTAGAAATTTTTTTCATAAAAAATGAGATGAACAGTTCAACTCGGCGGAATTGAAAAGAAAAAGAAGCAATTTTCAATTAATCGAACTGGTACGAACTGGCACGAAATTAATGAAACATCTTAATAACAGCCGCGAATGCGCGCGCGGTCATTATTTAACCGGCGCACCGGCCGATCTCCGCCCATTTTTAATTGATCAGGCCAATTAAACACCCCGGCCCAGTGATCAATGATCCGTGAAGCGCGGCTAGATATCCTGGAATAAATGATTAACCGTAAGGCCGGCATCGATATTCAGCTAGGGCTGCAACGTTGCTGAAACGTCAGCGGGATGATGTACCGCCGGAGATAAGTTCGAGTCTTCTCGAAGCAGAATTTCACTACCGCCCGAAGTATCAATTCGAAACTCGAATAACCTTGGCGCGCCAAACTAACTTTAAACACATAAGCTCCGCGCTCTGGTTCGAATTCTTCGGAGAATACTCGTCGAAGCAGAGAACTTTTGTCCAATGCAACTTTCACGCAAGGTGAATAATCCAAGTAATACGTACAGGGTGAAAAGAAAAGTTTGTCCGTGGCTGTCACAGATGAATTCTACACCTTCGATTTGATGGATATACATGTACAAGAATACCTGTCGCAAAATTGATCTTGACTTTGAATTTCATGGTCGAAGAATTTTCTTCTGGTATTACATTCTACTCATCGCAAAGGTAAAACTATTCCTGAATTCCAAAATGACAAAAAAGTTTCTTAATCGTTTAACGTTGCGGACAGGTGCGTGCTAACATTTTTCTCGAACGAATAGCGAACAGTTTAAGAGAAATTCGGAACCTCTTGTATATGCAGAACATAGTTTTCGCGAGCAATAGATATACAGCAAAAAGTGAGAATTCGGAATGGAAAGATTCGTGAAAAACTCGGGGAAATTCCAGTTTCTGGAACTGGTCGCACGCGTAATCCCCGCGTCGATAAGAAAGTTTCGAGCGAGTCAGCAGGACGTAGGCAAGCGGAACGAACGGTTCGGTTGGCCGATCGGGGCGCGGCATCATCATTTCCGTAATGCAATCCCCAATAAACAAAGTTTCTCCGCGGAAAACTTGGCGAACTTGGTCGTTCATTACTTGGCCGCAGCGACACGAGCCTCGCGCGATGTTTGAACGAGCGGCAAGCATCTCGATTGCCTCGAACGAAATTGAAGCTATGAAATAGGCTCACGTTGCTATCTCGTTTAAAACCTCGATTGCTTCGACCGATCGCGGAAGCGTGACGAAAATTTCGCCGTTCCGCATGCAAGTGGATTGGTGTTCCAAGAATCGTTCCGTAATGAGATACAGCAAGTCTGTACGCTGCACGCTCGTAAATTGTCGAAACATTTCAGAAGGTTCATTAGACGTAAAGTTCGAGAATGCCCTGGCGATTCTTTGAAGGCTTCAAAGTAAAATTTCTCTATCTCTCTCTCTCGTATTAACGCGGTTAATTCTCGACACTAGGCGCGGAGATGGCTCGTTTCTCCTTCGTTCTGACGACCACCACCTCAAGGCAAAACTGAATCCACTTAACACAACAGTACTCCAGTTCCGCGTCAGGAACAAAGATGCAATTTATATTACAGAAGGAAATTACAGAGCAACCGATACGATGATCTTCCGCTCAGAAACGTTAAACACAATTGCGAGAAAGAACTGTAACAATCTCGCGCATTTGCAGGATTGTTTTGCACCCAGCAAATTGACAGTTCTCGCGTAATTACTGTCTAATTACTCAGAGGGAAGTGAGTCGACAGCTGAAGAAACTACAACGGTCCAAGTCAAAGGAGCGAGATTGTTTCATACCTTGCGCAGCAACCGTATAAATCTTCCCTCAACAAACACCAGAGGGTTTTCCTAGCCGGCACGTCCGCCTGCGCGAACCTCTTTTAAAATCAATCCTCGTTCGCGTGGTTATGCACACGTGTACGTAGGAAAGAAAACGTGGCAACGAACACGCGGGAACAGAGGCAGAAAGGTACTCTTCACTGTTTTGTGTGAGTCATGATTGGGAAGCGAGTCGAACGTTCCTCCTTCGGGAGAGAGTACACCGTCAGTAGATTATCCCTGTCCGCAGCAGCCATGGGACGGTAGTCGTCGACCAAGGGACCAGACAAGATAAGGCAGCCGTAATTGACCATAACTCAAGGAAATGAAGCGGCGAACGGTACCGAGCATCTATATTCCGAGTCGTTGCTCGAACGTTAGGCTAGGAGTTAACCTTCGGCCTGGATATGCGCACCAACGTCTCTCGCTGCAGAATCCTCTCTCTCTCTCTCTCTCTCTCTCTTTTCCTTCCCTTCCCGCTTCGCGAGATATCCTCACGTCCGGCTGACTTTTTCGAGGCGAAGAGTACGACGACGAACGATCACGATTCCCCCTTGCGGAGCGGATCCACGCTCCTCCGAACAATAGACACGGAATCGTGCATCCGGCGCGAGTTTTCAGCCTCGGACGGAATTACGAACGGCGTTCCAGCGATTTTTCGTTAAGAACAGCGGTTACTCACGTGGCGACAGCCGCGGTAATGGTCGAACGTCGAGATGTATGAAGGATGGTCGACCGGTTAATTGCGACCGGATAATTGGCGGAGGGAGGAAGGTTTATTGTGACGATAGGCTTTCCTGCTGGGGGGAAAGAGTTGACGCTGATCGTTCGTTAGCACTCGATTCTATTCGATTTTTGTTGATTTTAACCCTTTGCACTCGGCTGTCCCTTCTGAAGGGAGCCAACAGCTCGGACTTCCTCTTTTTATAATTTACTGATAATTATAACGAACGTATAGTTGCATCGAGTGAAAGCTGTAACAACGACATAAGAAGAACAATAGAATTTCAGAAGAAGACATTTCTCTGGACATTCCATGATTCGGGATAATTCGCATAAACTAGACTACTTATTGACTTCTTATGAAAGTTTATAAAATGATGAAGGATATTATTTCCCCGAAGGGACTTCGAAATTATGTATCATTAACTCTTGTGTATTATACTTTTTCTTGCAAACCCGTAATGTAACGTTGATGATCGCTTTAAGTTTAAACGATATCACACACGCTGGAAAGCTATAATCAACGAAATTTCGTGTTAAATACTATTTGAATGATCATTTCCAATGCTATGTCATTTCATTTGAAGCGATATTTCGTAAATAAATTGCTGATACAAAACGATATAAAAAAAAAAGTTTGTTGAGAGCAAAGGGTTAAACCTTACGAGGAGACATAGTGAAGTGTGAATCTCCGATTTAGATGAAATTTAGTATGAACGTAGTTTTCAGAAAAAAAAAAAAAAATTGACCCGTATTTTTTGTTATTGGCAATCGTCAACGTTGAAGGGGTGAAAAATATCCTCAAAGTTGGGAATAATTTTTGTCAAATATCTCGGAAATTAATGAATTAATTTAGACTAGTTTCTGTCTACCATTTTGCAAAAGAACCTTTTGTTTAAACAATATATCAAGGAAGCCGTATTTTTCACAAGTTTTTCCAAACAAATGTTAATAAATTAGATACACGTGCTGAGTTGAAAAAAAAAAAAAACTCGAAACTCACTGTTGCACGTGAAAAAGGCAGAATCTGAGAAGGAGACTTCTATGATATTACAGATAGATTACACATTAAGTTTCTAAGTTGGGAGGGATCGATTGATCTCGCACGAGAGAAGCGAAGGATTTTTATTATCAGTTAGTTTTCGAAAAGATGGCTTTCTAAACGATCATATTTTAGCACGCACGTTTAGCAAAGTTTCCCGGTAATCTGTGAACCGTGAGAGATAAAGTTGTTGACTAAGCCCGTGCGGATCCGCTCTTTCCTTCTTTCCACTGTCCACGGAGTTTGTCAACAAAAGATACATAAATACGTTCCGTATCGATAAGCAGTTGGACGGGAGTCTGTAATCTATAGGGTAACGCGTGAGAAGGAGCTTCTTATATCTCGAAAACGCTCGATTTCAATGGTTTCCTGTTTGACAAACAGACGTGGGAATATCTTTTGCTATTTGAGATAAATCCAGATCGGGCTCCGAAAACATCGCGTGCGATCGAAAGCGAAACGATTTCCAATCTTTCATCTTTCAAGTCGAAAGTCAGCGTGAATTTTCTTCGTTCTTTTTATCGTTTACTCGTGGTGTATAATTTTCGAATTTCAGGTTCTCATTATATCTATATATACGAAGAAGACACCGAAGGATTTTCAATTTCAAATACCTGAATCAAAAGATGCATAGATCAACGTTGATCTACAAACACTTTACAATAATACTCCCAGAGTTTATCAAAGATAACATGGATGAACTATTCAAATTTTAGGTTCTCATTATATTTCTACAAAGAAATGCAGAAATGCGTCATTTAACTTCTTGATATAATTCAGATAGTATTTGCTCATCTACAGACAATTTTATAATAATTACCAACGTAATAATACCACAAAAGCACAACAAGATACGTCGTATGCATACGATGACACGGAAAGAAATAGATTAAAATTACTACTGAATTTAATTAGAAATGTTAGTACCAACAGAAGAATGCAACGAGAATAATTAAATTTGCTTGCCATTCCGACAGATCTACGTCTACCATTGAAACTGTGACGATCGAACAGTACAGTCTTCTGACAAAACACCATAGAACACGTCTGTAAATCTAACAAGATGGAAAATCCAACTGGTTCGTGAACACGGGAGCATCGGATGATGCCTGTGTACCTTGTATCGATCGTGATAAAAAGAGTGGAGCGGTTCGCGCGCATAATGACCCAGTGCCGCGCAGCAATAAAGTCACACGTTCGAGCGTGAAATCTGGCGAAATTAATGCCGCGATAAATTACACGGTGTTTCGAGTTTACCCTCGAACCAGCGCCGCTCGCCGTGTTTATTTTTGCCGCGTTTCTTTCGACTAACGCCGCAATCGCAACGACCGTTTCTTTCGTTGTCCGCCGCCGTGGAGAGTTTCTTGCATCGGTAACAAGTACACCCTAACCTCAAAAGTGCCTTTGAACAACACTATTATAAATTTATGATCTGTAGCAAATCTCAAATTCCTTTATGTATTGTTTGGAAATTGCAAAATGGCGAAAAAGATGGCTGAATTAAGAGATGTTTGAAGAGTCTTTAATCTACGCTACATTAAGATTTATAATAGGAAATTCCAAATTACAGCAAATTTCATATTTTTATATCATTTGATTAAAATTTTATTCAGTTGTAAGATTTCCAAACTTTCCAGATCGTAAAAGTAGATGAACCACTTCTGCCTCAACAGCGCTAAATTAAAACTTTTAATCGGCAGCACGAATCTCTCGAATTCCTTTATATGTCGCGTGACTTGTAAAATTTTCCAAATTTTCCAAGTCCTGAAAATGCGCGAGCTGAGAGTAGAAAAGGAGGATGAATCGCCTGAATTAAATTGACGATAATTAATATATCTCGCCATAGGATACCATCGTTCGTGAACTTTGTCGATCGGATGTAATGCGCAGCCTGGAATCGCGTGAAATAAATGTAGACATTTCCGATTACAAATTGAAACATCCGCCGACAGGTAGACCGAACTCGTGTCCTGGTAGACGGCGTCCTCTCTGGGGTGAGATTGATTTATCGATCAAACCGATCGAGAAAAAAGTAAACCGGTTCCATCGAAGAAACGCGAGGATAAAAAGTCTAGATTCGAAAGTGCGACTGCCTGTCCAGATTTTGATAGTAATCGTGCTCACAAATAATGGTAGAAGGCAGCGTTACGTTATCCTTTTCAACGAACCTGTGTGTGTATAAAGGTCTTCTAGATAAATGACACTTTTCCCTACCTTCTAAATTCATCAAAATGGTTTCCATGTAAAAGAAATATACAATATACTTGTTTCTTGTTGAAATTCTGTACATTTTTTAATGAAAGGTTAGTAGGCACAGACTGCTTTCGCGCATACTTGTCGATGCTCTGGCGAATTTACCATTCACCACCTGTATCCTATTGGTACCTTTTGCACGTGCCAAAAGGAGACATATCTGCTCGCAGAGAACGTTGCACAATTTGCACGGAACCAGTTAACGTTCGTAACATCGAAACGTTACGTGTTCGTTCCAAGTTTACGACGCATCGATTACCATCTAGAGCAGTACAAATCGACTTGGCTATCTAAGTGAATGATAATCGCGAGTGAATAAATCTGAAAGGTAATTGAACGGACGAGCTGAAAAACGAGCAAATCCTCCACGATAAGTAAACAGCGAATTTAACAAGCGTTTGATAAACGGCCAACCTGATCGTGCAAAACACTGCAAAACTCCACCAGACTAGTATATTGAAAGTTACAAATTCAACATCTACTTTCAGGAGATCTATAGATCTTCTGAACCTACTAGATTCCAACTTGCTGATCGTGTTGTGGAATGTATGCAGTAATCAATAACTGTGCAAACTGTAGTCAATCTAGTTTGCCCAGTACTATTCTGAAAGTTATTCTATCCTGCAAGTTCTACATAAAAAGTTTTAAATAAGTAATATTCCATCTAAGAAATGTCAAAAAACCTAGACGGAAATGAAGAAAATATCGAAGAAGTACGTGCAGATAATTTATCGGACTTGTCAGTTTAGAAGAACCAGAGAGTGCAATAATTGTTCAAACTTGGTCAAGTAAATGTACATAAATTAAATAAAATATCTTCAATCAAGGAACTGTGAAGAGTAATCATATAAAATTTCATAAAAGTTATAACAGAATTCATAGTTCCTCTTTCTGCAGACTTATAATATATCATCGGCCGTCAACGAAAATTCTGTCATTTAAGCACCGATCGGTTAAGTGTTGAGACAGCCTTCAACATCGAGCGTCATAGAGTCCAAAAAATCGGCAAGAACACACGTATCGCGTTTCTTCGTGGATGATACAGTCATCCACTGTTCCGAGATTATAAAATCAATTGCGATCGATACTCTTGGATGTTCGAGAGTGCGCGAGTCGTGGTGATTCCACGCAGGCTGACAAAATCGTTGCTCTCGGAAGCAAAAACTTGATTCGGAGGATTGAATCCCCTTCTCTGTCGACTCATCGCGCCATCAGTTACCGGGACACCCTGTACGTACACGCCGAGCCATTTGCTTACACGATCGGTCAACGAAGAGCGCAAAAAACGTAATTACAAGCGCCGTCGCGTTCGCGATGGAGAGGACGTATCGGTGGGCGCATCACCATGCCAGGCCACCGTCTTAGAAATCAATTTAACATTTTTCCAGCGAGCCGATCTCTGTTGCCGAGCCGACAGACGACTTGATAATCCGATCGAGATAAGATCGACCATCTTGGTGCCTCGGCGGTGATTGCGAGCCGAGCGAATCGTTCGAGAGGTGAACGTTTCTCACGACCTTGCGAATCCTGCGCGCCGTGGGTAATAAGACGCACACGCGAAATCGCGCGCATCGTGGCTCGATTCCGCTGGAAACTAGAGATGCTAAGCTCTCGGTTCCGTCACCCCCCCCCGTCTCCCCCAGGCCCTTGAAAGTGAATCCAGCTTCCACGCATCAGAATGCATCAGAAATGCAGTCGCGTTTCGCAATTAGCGTGGAATGCGTGGACGAGGATGATGCAGGGAACGGATCTCTGTGTGTGTGTGTATGTGTGTGTGAGGCGAAGGAAGAAAGGGAGAAACGATCGACGTCGTAAAACCGCGAAACGAGAACCTAACAGGGCAGACAGGCGGACGATGTTCGGCTTCTTCGAAACTCCTACGCGCGCCACAATTCCCAATTTGGTCTTCCAGTTCTTCGACTCTCTCTCTCTCTCTCTCTCTCTCTCTCTTTTTCGCTGTCCCGTTAATCGCGCTCGCTATCTGGCCCGCTCGACCATTATCAAGCGTGTGCTTGCACACCGATGTTGGAAGTTAATTGCTGGCTCCATATACAGGTCTCTTCAGAATCAGTATTGGCCAAGGAGTTCACCTGGATGGATCCTTCTTTGGTTCGGCGGATTGATAAGCGCGCGGCGGATTTCTACGCAAAGGGAGCAAAAGAAAGAAAGAAAGAAAAAAAAAAAAAGAACCGAACTGAAAAATGGGCCGAACGAATCCTTCTTGGCCCGTGTTATCTGAAATCCAGATAAAACGAAAACAACTGGCGACGCCGCGGCAAGTTTCCAAACTACCCTATAAAAATCGAAGACTGTATCTTATCGAAGGCGTTGTACCTCGTGATCTTCGTTTATAAATCGTAAGCTCCGCACGGGACCACGTACCGGAGCTTGCACGCCGATTAATGAAAGTCGACGGAGCGTAAAGCAACGCCAGGCTTTACGGGCCACATCGAGTCCATCTCGCCAAATAAAAGAAAAAGGATCGGGGAATATATATTATATTGTAACGCGGTTTGTGCAATTTATCAAGGGGATTCCTGATTCACACGTTAATTCGCACGATATAAATACGGCGTGTCATTTATATTTCAATTACTCTCGCGGACGACCTGACCGAGAATGAAACGCGGCCGGTTTCTCGGTGCTCGTCGACACTGCGCCGCGGCCCGCAAATTTCCCCGGATAGCCAACCCGTCGTAATAACATACAATTAACCGAAATTAGGTACCGCGTTACAATAAGCTTGCCTTTTCATTTACCGCCGCCGCTACCGCGCCGCTAGAAAAGAATCGAAATGAGGGACGAGGGAGGAGAGACCTTCTCTTTGGCCCCTTCTCGAGCACCTCTCGGTTTTCGTCAGAACGCCACGTTCCGTTTGAAAATCCTCTCGCGTGAGTCTTTGAACTCGAGGATAGAATCTTTCAAAGTATATTTAGTAAGAAAGAGAGAGAGAGAGATTTAGTACAAGTATTATAATGTATCGCAAGTCAAGTTTATGATTTTAAGGCACACAGGCGGCTGCAGACGTTATGCTTGAACTGCACTTTAATCAATTTAATCTTGTAAAAAATTCCATAGGAACATCAATTTCGCAAACATTTAAACTCCATCGTTACGTGTCGTTTCCCCGAGGAAAGAGACGAGAAAGAGTTAATTTGGTTAATTGATTATGGGCATTATAGAAAGATGGATGAACTATTAAGATCGGAAACTAGAAGATTCTGGTTTATTGGAATTGCTTAATTTATAAAGAAAGTGGAATTTTGGAACGAGTCAATTTCGAAGAAATTTTATTCAAAAAGAGAGAGACATTTAGTATGAGTATATTATGATGTGGAAGTGTTAAAAGATGTAGTGCAGCTCAAGTTTATGATCTTAAGGCATTTGCAGACGTTATACAACTATCTATAATACTTGTAAAATGAGAGAGAAAGAAAACGAGTGGCAACGAGAAGAACAATTTGATTTTGGTGGTCGAGAGTGGAGCGTACAGTGTGGATCTGATCATCGAGTGGAGAAGAACAGTGTGTAATCGAGTAGACACAGTAAAGTTTATCTATCTTAACACGTTCCGTGTCAAGCGATTTTTGCCTTTTGTTGTCGTTCAAGCCAT
>CAJDYZ010012096.1:23711-41646 GCA_903986555.1 Heterotrigona itama
TTATATGCCAAATATATAAAATAATAAAAATTATTCAAACAAATATTATCAAAATGTATAATAATCTGAAATATATTTCTTAAATATATTTAATTTAATATAATAACGTCAATTCAGAACAAAGCTAATAAATAAGATCTAACATAACCATATGTAATGTTACATAAATAAAACCATGAAAATGTATAGATTAATGCATCATCAGAGATTTGTTTTTCAAAATCAAAAAGTTTTATTTCTTACATATACTTGTATACGATCTCACAAACAAGAGAAGAAAAGCTTGGAAACAATTAAAATGTCTAATATAAAAAGTTATTGGTTTGACAAATATATAAATTATATAAAAAGTTATGATCGTGTACTGGAGAAAAAATTTCCAAAGACAATGCATGTATATCGTATATTTAGCGTTGGTACTAATGATTTATACCAAGATGTAAAAAAATTTCTTTTGATATTGAAAAAGCAAAATATTGATAAACAAAATAATTTAACTCATGATGAATTAAAATTGAGCTACACAATGCCTAAAGATTTAACCCAGATATTTCCTGTTTTGTTAATATCTGCTATTCCTTTTACAACTTATATCATCTTTCCTCTAGCATATTATTTTCCGAGATACCTTTTAACTTCCCATTATTGGACACTGCAACAAAGATTTGATTTTATGCTATTGGACCAGAAGAAAAAATTAAAACACAACAGGCCATTGTTTAGGTGCATGCAAGCAGAACTTAACAATATTAAAACTCAGACACTGAAATTGAAATGGAGTGGTATTATTGCAAGCCTTGGCAGTGGTACACATCCTAATGTAAAAGATATTATTGCTTGTTCTGAATTATTTGCGGATAAACCATACTCATTAAATAGCCTTAAAAGAAAACACAAAGTATGTTGATCTCAATTATTTAGTACATTAATTTAATATTTATAATAAACAAATTTTAAAGATAAAATATTCCATGAAAAGTGAAATATAATACTGAATTATATTTTAGAAAGAATTACTTAGCATACACAATATATCAACTTGGACAGTTTTTAAAAGACAAAAATTAAAAGAACGAGCTATACTAATAAAACAAATGGATCTAGCTATACAAAAAGAAGGTGGATTTACAACAATGTCAAATGATGCAATACGTTGGGTATATATAAAATAATTTTTGAATATCTTTAATATTCTTTTATACTATTTATTTATACGATTTCTTTACATATATTTAAATTATAAAATACACTCTTATTACATATATTTAAATTATTAAATATTTTAGGCACTTTCATTTAGGGGTCTAAATCCTGCAACTATGTCCTTAGAAAGTATGAGAAATTGGCTTGAACAATGGTTTATGATATCAAATACAGTTAATGAAAACACATTGTCATTATTATTACATAGTCCGATATTGTTGGCATACAATCATCCAACTAATTGGATCCTTTTATATACTTGAAACAACACTGTTATATATTTGTTCTTTTTATTATAAAAAATACACTGTTAATATAAAAACAACACTGTTAAATATTTGTTCTTTTTATTATAAAAAAATGTATAAGAATTATAATAATAATAGAAATACTTGTGTTTGAATTGTTTATGTAAATTATTTTATGTTAATATTTAATTTCAACTCTCATTGTATATTACATTTGTATAAACTATTTTATATGTAATTTATTGTATTTAATTTTCACTGTATATTATATGTGTAAATAAAATGTATATTTAAAAAGGATACAAAAATGTACATTTTCATTAGTGTTGTATAAATTTTATCAGAAAATTTTCTTTTTTAATTAATAATACTTTTTTATTTTTTTGAATATAAGTTATTTTAGGAAAATAAAGGAAGCAAGAATAACATGCATGTAAAATGATTATAACTTGTATATGTATAGTTAAAATACTTTCATTTTGTCAAATATGTACATCTTTCATTATATTATAAAACGTCATTACAAAATATAATTCTTATTTTTGTATATGTTTGAACATAACATAATACAAATGTAATTTTTATTAGCTATTAAGTATAAATTTCATCAATTGTCAAAACATAAATTTTCTTATCAAATTACATAAATATGATATGTTATTTGAAATTAATAGATGCTAAGGCAAACTTTAAAAAGTATCAAAATAATGTTATTAATAATGATACTAATTTGTATTAATCAATAGGTATATAAGCAGGTAGAACACCAATTGGAGGACGTCTTAATATTTTTGAATCAGAAATAATTTCTGATTTATTACTATTTTCATTTGTTTCTGAATTTGTATTATCACATATTTCAACTGATGTATTGCAGATTGAAGAATGAATTGCAGATTCTATATTTTTCATAAGTTTAATTTTTTTTATAATATTTTCTCTTTTTTTATCAAGAGATTTATTTAGAACATCTGTTTGTTCATAATATCTAAGCCTGTTTTCAGTATTAAAAGATGAAGTATTTTTTGTAACAGGAGTTACTGTTTGATTGCAATGTGTACTGTACTTTCTTTTTAAATGGCTTTGTTTCTTAGAAGAGGATTGTGTTTTATGTGGATAAGGACAATGCTTACCTCTACTGCATTTTTTTGTCTTCTCAAACTCGGGACATAGATTTTCATGACGTTGCTTACACTGTAAAAGAAGAAACTTCCAGGTCTTTTGAAATATTGTCTTTTACAAATTATTAATATATTATGAATTTTGAAATTTTATAAATTATAAAATTATCAATATTTAAAAATTAATGAAAAAATAATTATTTATAGACTATGAACATATAAAACACATAAAATTACTAAATATAAAAAAAATATAAAAAAATAAATTATAATATTTTTGAAAAAGATAATTCTGCTAAATATTTAAAATTTGCATTAAAATTCAATTTAATTTTATATTATTAAATTTAACTATTAAATTTGATAAATATATCAACATATAGTCAAATTGCTGATGTATTACTTCTTCTTCAATTTCAATAATTTTTGAAAGGTGTAGGAACAAATTTTTTCTACAATTGTTAAACTTGGTTTTTAAGATATGTGTAGAAAAATGTTGAAAATGTTGATTTCTATAACATATTTAAAAATTATTAAAATCGGTGAAGATGTAACATCAGCAATTTTATCTAACATATTTTACGCTGTTACGATACATTTATATTTAAATGATAGAATTGTCTAATTGTTAATATTCAATATTCCTGATAAACGTGTATCAATTTCAAAGATTTAATAAGAAATAATAATTATTTTAATTGGAATAATAAATATTGCACTTACCTCACTACCTTTGGCACAGTATCCTTGTAAGAAATCTATACAAATTGGAGTACTGGAAGAAACTTTGATGTGACGATAAGGACAAGCATCTCGGGTACAGCAACCTTCTAAAAAGTACTTGCAAGTTGGCATTTTTTCTGGACCAACATCATGAGATAACGGACATTTATCCAATAAACAATTTCCTTGAAGAAATCTAAAAATATTTTATCTATTAAAAAAACAATATTCTTTTTTATATATCACATAAATAAAAAATACTTACTTCTTACACAAAGAAATTTGTTTTTTATCATGAAGTTTTACACAAATTCCTTTTTCATGATTTGAACAATATCCAAATTTTTGGAATATCAAACACGGTTGGTTATTTTTTTGCATTTTGTTTCGTAATATTTGTATACTTTTTTGTTTGACTTTATTGCTGCAAGAAAAAACAAATTAATAAAATGATTATATAAAATTGATTATATAAGAAAAAAGATATAATATAAAACTAAACTCAAAAATAAAATATGAAAAGTAATTACATACCTTATATTATTTTTATAATTTATTTTTTGCGACATATTAAATGAAGATTTATTTACATTTGTTGTATTTAATATCTTTGTACTTGAATTGCCTGAAGTTTCTTTTAAAGATTTTACTCTACATAATTTTTTTCCATTAGTAGCTATGATAAATTTGTCTTTAAGATTTATTACTCGTTTTTCTAAAATTGAAATACAAGAAATATAATATTTATGTTATGCATTTATATAATTTTATATTACATAATATTTACTTACTTTTTACTCCATAACTTTTACGTACTAAGTGATTTTTAGAAGATTTATAAACAATTCCACCAATTGTAATTAGTTCCATTTTATTATTCCTAGAATATATTCATAAATTGATTAATTTTTAAAATACAATTATAAGAACTACCTGAAATTTAAGATTTAAAGAAAATTTGTTACTTACATAGTTTTTTTCTGAACAAGATTTATATGTTCTCTAGTATTTGTTGTTTTTGATACAGTTCGATCTATTCTGTATTTGTTTATTTTTGGTTTTATAACTGGTGATTTTACAATATTATTTCTATTAATTGACTGTTGCAAAGAATTTATTATCTTTGTTTTCATAAACTTTTGAGGTATAGGTTTCATATTTTTTACTAGAGAATTTGAAGATCTTTTAATTTTATAAAGTTCAACTTGAGAAGTACTAAAGGATTTTCTTAATCCACGTTTTACACGTAAAAGTTTTCTTTCTGATAAAGCTACAATACTGGAATTATTTACTTTCTTTTGATTATGAATAACCTTTGGAGAATTTATTCTTTTAACAAGTTTTAATCTTGAACAAGTAGGATAAGTAATATTTTGTACAATTATTTCTTTATGCTCTGCCGGTTTAGATTGTACAGAGGAAGACAATTTTTTCATTAATTTTGGATTAACATGCACTGATTTTTGAATAGAATTTGTATTTGTTATATTTAAAGAATTACTTTGATTATCTTCATTAGAACTGATAACATTTTTCATCATTTTTGGATTAACATGTACCAAAGATTTCTTACGTAATTTTGGATTAATATATATTGCAGAATTTTGGTGTTTAAAGTTTGGATTAATATATACATTAGTACTTGTCAACATGTTACATGTTATAGTAGATGTTTTTGACAATTGTTGAGATTTCTGAAGCAAATTTATACACATCCCAGATTTTACAGAATTCAAAGTCTGATTTATGATAGGTTTTTCGACACAATGTGACTTATCTGGCAATTTTTTCTTATGATTTTCTATTAAACCTGAAAATATATCATAATGTTATTAAATTGTAACATTTATATTTTATGAAATATGTATAATACAAATTATAAATTATTATTTATACATATTAATTGAATCACATATTAATAGAATCATAGAATAGTTGTTAATGGAATCAAAACTGTTAAATGTTCAGATTAATAAAAGAAGGTACTATAAAAATGGAAAAAAATATGAGCATATGGCATCTGAGTTGATGACTTCCAAATATTTATATAAATATGTCACAAAAATATTTTTAATGCGATAACGTGTTGTGATATATTAAAATAATAGTATGATTTTGTTTTGTTTTGTTTTGTTTGAAATATTTCAAAACTACTATTCGTTATAATGATCAACTGGAATATTGTAAAAAATTGTAAACTTACGCGTTAAATAGTGTATTTCCTTGATTAGATTTTCATCCATATTTGATAGTATAAAATGTTGTTTTTTAACTGCTTTTACTCAATAAATGAAGGAGAAGAGATTAAAGATAATAAATTCGTAGTATAGAAAATTATTTTACAAATCAATGCACGTATATATTGCACAAATTACAACACGTTGACTTTCGTTATGCCAATAGAAATATACTATATAAATATAGATGTCGCTTTTCGAAAAGCTACAAACACTAGCACTGTATGCGCACGATAAATGAACTATTTTCTATTATGGTCGAATAGCGGGATATTTGAACTTGTAACTTTTAATTCTGTAAACATAATACATTTTCATCATGAATTTATGATAATAAATATTCGCTATAACAAATTAATCTTACAAAATATTTTTTATAATGATATATAAGATTTTATGAAAGTTGGATATCTAATTTAATTATTACAGAAGAACTGAAGAAGTTAACAAATATAAAATTGTTTGAATTGCTTTAAAGTTAGTTGCATCTCATATTCATTTTTATTATTTTTAATTTGCAAAAGTTGTATGCACAGAATAATATTTATAATATGAATAATATTATAATATATAATATTATAATATATAATATATAATATTAATAATAAAGACGTGCGATAGGAAGTAAAAGATTTTAATCTGTAGTCATCGCACACTTGACAGTGCCAGGTTTGTTTATTTAATGTGCACGGAAAATTCATAGCCACAGTCTAATTTGCATATGCATTTATGTGCAATGTCAATTTATTATTAACATACGCACGCGTAAGTCAATTTAATTTTGAACGTTACGCATGATATCAATAGTTACAGAGAAGAAACAGAAGTGAACTACTTGCATGCTCATTAGTGACGTCGTATATTAAATTTAAAACGATGGTATTTTATACAGTCAATTTGCAAGTCAGTGTACTAATAAGTCTGAATGATTTCTGTTCAAATAATTCGCGCTTTTTCAAAAATGTTTCTTTTAACTTACACGCAAACGCAGAACGTATTGATCTGTATCCACGAATATACTGGGTCGTGTATAAAAGCTTTGTAACTTACCACTAAACTTATATATATCTACTTGTACTCAAAGAGATATCTTTTTTATGAAGAAAAACCAAAAGATTATTTTACGTATATGGAGGTTAGTAGTGACGCGCTTCATTGTACTTATTTTCGCTTTATACGCTGAAAGATTTTAATTGTACATTTTTTTCTAATTTGTATAAACGTTTCCTTTATTCGTTTTAATAAATTGCTATTAGCTTGTTTTATATCTTAATATCTTTTTTAATTATACACGTTTTTCTTATTATTAAATATATTACGTTTGTGAACGTTATATTATGTTTGTGAAAGTCATTAATATTTATAAGAATTTATATTTGTCATAAATAACGATAGCTGTGTATATCCGTATATTCTTTCATTTCGAATACATTTCATTATTGTATATTATGTTTGTTATCGAATGTATTTAATAAATGGGAATAAAAATTATTTACTATGCTTTAAATATTCCTTTACTAGGATTTTAAAAACATGTAAACAACTGCTCATGGAATCAAATATAAAATATTTTAAATCCTCTAGCAATGTAAAACATACACGTGCACTATCATATAAAGATTTAATATCATGAAAAATTTGTTGTATAAAATAATTATTAATAATTTTCTACAAATTATGTTGTAATTTGAACTTAATTTTCTTTTTAACTGAATAATTGAATTTTTTCAGATTGAATATTTACAAATTTGGAAATATCATTAACTACAAATCATTAATATTTCCAGTTTTTACGTAATATACAGTTTTATTTGATCTTTATTAAAATGAGGTACTTCTACATAAAAGCACAACAATATTTCATTGTGCATGTCGTTCTCAATTCGTTCTACACACGTGTGTGTGTGTGTGTGTGTGTGTCATATACATAAAATACGAAATGGAAGTAAAAAGATTTATTTGAAGTTTTATTTCAAAACAGCAGGTTCGTTGTGAATTAAAAATTTATATTTGTATATATCATCACTTAAAATTATGATTTAAAATTTTTAATAATTTGGTTTTTATTATTTTTAAATATACATTTATACATATGTATATTTAAAAACGAATGTGTTCTATTGCAGAAATAAATACGAAACTATACAAATTAGTAATTACCATACTAGCATGCAATTAAAATATAACGAGAAAAATCTTAATATATGTCATATCTTCATATTTTTGAAGTAGATTCAAATCAGATCGAATTCAGACCAAATAAACATTAATTCAAGTTCTAAATTCTTCAAAGATTACTTTCGTTCTAAAAAGTGACTATATAAAGGTATAACCTTTTAATATTGAATAAATCCAGAAAATTGATCGAATAAATAAATCCAGACTGACTAAATCCAAAGCAAAATTTTAATTGCGCATTTTTATGGAATGTGATATTTTTGTTAAAGTGAATAATTATTAATGATGAAAGTGATCCCGATGATTCCATTTACACCAAAAATTAATTTAAAAATAGAGAAGTGAGAAAAAAAAATGAAGGATAGAAGTGCGCAGCATCAGTACCGCGCAGGCCTCGTTCTTCCAGCATCAACGGGTACAATCTCAATATCAGTACCGAAAATTTCGCATAGTGCAAGGTGGAAGTTGAGAAATCGCGACGTGCTGCAACACTATTGCGCGTAACGCTGCACTTACCCGTTCTTTATTTCCCCTCGTTTTCTTCCGCCGTTGTATTTCTTTCTTTACTGTATATATCAGTGGATACATATGTATGTATCACGTTGCACAAAAGACTACGTTTGTCGCAGCTTTGGACGGGATAAATTTTAGCACGATCTTCTGTTTGCTTTTCTAATTCAACAGAAGCATCGGGACGTCGATAGTCTTCTCCGATGGCAGATCACGATAACATTTACGACGACGAGGTAATTAATTGATTCACTTGCATTTTCTGTGAGATTTTCGGTTTCCTTTTCATCCACCTTGTTGGAAATTCTGAATCTGCTTGATGTTGGTAAACTTTGTTAGAATGTATACTATACATAAGGTATAATTGAATATATACTATATGACGTTTGTCCACACGTTGAATGGTATCTTGAAAAGTTGATCATTTTTTTTTTTTTAAATGATAATATAGTACGAAACTTTTTGTAATGCACGATATTTCTTCTTTGTATTAACAAATTTTGTCTTTAATATTTAGACAAGGGATTTAGAGAAAAGAATACTTCCTGTGCTTCTCGCAAAGTGACACGTTTTATTAACTATGTTGAAAATTAGAGCAGGAATTTATTGATCGTAATTTTTAAATTTTACGTTTTCGTTTTATTATAAACATATTTCTGTTGCTGTGCTATTTAATTATACTGTATACATCTAAATTTTTATTTGACGAAATAACTTTTTGTCGATGGTTATGCCTAAAAAAAATATTTATTTATAACGAGAGGAATTGTCACATTAAACATTTTCGATATGTGCGACTAATTACTATTTTCTTTAAAAGTTATTATTTTAATAAGATTATTAACATATTAATTAATTAACATATTATTTCTTTAAATAAAAATCATAATTTAACAATTATCCTTAAATTACAAGATCAATAATATCTTCTCCATAAATGTATGTAAAACGTTAACATTGACCTACATATAATTCTAAAATTAAAATTACAGTAATCAATCACTTTCTTCTATAGTTACAATATTATACTATTGCTACTATAAAACTACTTAGTATTTGTTTTAGATTTTACACAATAATGTAATACAGTTCTAGATATAATTTTACATATAAATAATATTGTAATAAATTCCTTGTATCACATTTTTCTTAAATATTAGAGAAATATTTATTTAATACTTATTTTGCTTGCTTCGCTTTTATTTCTTGTAATTTTGTAATTTTGTAAATGTGATATTTTTATTTTTAACATTTTTGAATATTTTTTATTATCTTATATTTTAAATGAATTAGTTAACAAATTTTATTATACGTATAGTATGATTATCTGGCATTGGCGTTAGTGAGTACCTTTGTGATAGGAGCTTGTATCAGCGAATCCGAATCAAAGGAATTGGCGTGGCATTTTAATAGCTCTTCTTGTGATCGTTGCGGTCTTAACACTAATTGTGACATCCGTTGCCTTATTAACACCGCCAGATGAGGGTCCCAGAGTACGAGGTGCTAGAATAACACTTTCCGAGGTAAATAATTATTTTGGATAGCAATTAAACTATTACATATTTGTACTTACAAGTATTAATATTCTAACTCTTGAATTATTTTTTTAATAATATAATTCATTATTTTAGTACCGAAGAGAGTATTTGCTTAAAGCAACATGAAAAATGAAGAATTTTTGTCAATTTCTTTTTTAAAACATACTGATTACAAATTTTTTTTACAATCATGGATTATACATCAATATCTGTAAAGGATCTTTTAATATATGATCAAATATTTTATCCGAGTTACATTGGTGTTGCAAGTAAAATCATAAATGTTGTATTAATCGATAGATGTTGTTCATATTTTAATTATCTTAATGAGAAAGAAGGAAGTAAAAAGATTCCCTTGGAAAGATTATTCGTTTTCATGAATATTTTTTTGGCTAGGAGATTGCTAGGATCATTTTGATCTTGAATCTTTCGAAGACATCCAGAAGTCTTTTGACCTATTCGAGTTGATTTCGTCTATTAAATTCTTCAATCTTTAAATATTTATTTAATGGTTGTAATAATTTTAACATTCTCTATTTCGCGATCCGATATCTTTGGTTATAATATTTCTTCAACTCTTCCTTTCCTTCTTTTTTAAAGAGATTTCACGCTACTGTATATGCTGTTTTTAATATTCATGAACGTTCTCTGAGCAAGCATAAAATAAAGTATTACTTGGACCTTGTTCCAAATCCATAATTTCACAAATTATCATTTTCCAGTCGGTATAACGATTTATTTCACAAACTTTTTCAATTAGTAGGCACGATCCACTGCTTAAGTTTTTATACTAGCGTTCGAATTTAATTTCAAAATTTAAGATTTAATGAGAAAAAGACTTAATTTCAAAGTGTATGTTTTGAAAATATTCTTGCAATAAAATACTTAAATAAATAATGAAATAAAAAAACTTCGACTTTAGTACAGCGAATACTCATCTAATTATTATATTAATGAAAATGATGTTATATAATAATTAATAATAAATAAATAAATAGTTAATAGTTCATTGTGTTAATATAAAGTAAATATGTAGGTACTTTCTGGAGAATTAACACCCCTTTTCTTCAATGGATCATGGGTAAGCGGACAGCATATTTGCTACCGGGATGTATGGGGTGGAATTTCCCTATTGTACGTCTCTTCAAAAAACATCACTTCTCGCAGTTTAATGTCCAATGAAACTTTTGTAAGTTCAAGTTATTTAAATATTTTTATTAATTTTGTGTACTTCTACATAACAAGATAATTTAATATAAAACAAACAAAAATTATGTTTAACAGGTACGTATATCCATTTTTTTATGTGTAAATATAGAAAATTGCGTCTGTTAGAATATATTTGTATACTTACACTAAGGCTTTCTAGAAAAAGAGAACATTAAGAGGTATTTTGCATACAGAGGACACTGAATCCCGCCAAGTTCTCATTGTCACCGGATCGTAATTATTTGCTCCTTGCGCACAATGTGAAGAAACTCTTCCGATACTCGTATTTAGCACAATATACAGTTTACGATGTAAATACACGGTTAGTAAGCATAATTTAGATGATAATTTTAATTTAGAATAATAAAGAAGTTTGCAAAACGGAATTTTTTAATTATTAAAAGAAAAAATTAAAAAATTAATTTGTAAATATCTATACAAATATATAAAATTATTCTAAATTATTTTTTATTACTGTTATTTATTTATTATCATTAGACATTCAATGTTATATTGTTACAGAGAAATTATACCATTGACTCCACATCCTGAAAAAGAAGTTCATCCTTATCTTTTATTGGCAAAATGGACTCCACGTGATCATGGTTTAGTTATGGTTCACAATTATGATATTTATTATATAACAAGTCCGAAAAGTAATACAGGATATCGTGTTACTGATACGGCAATTCCTGGTATTCTATCAAATGGACTACCAGATTGGCTTTATGAAGGTAATATAATTGAAATATTGTGGTTGTTTGGAAAAGAAATATGTGATAAATTATTTTATATGCATAAATTTTTATACATACATTTACAGAAGAGATTTTACATCGTGCAGAAGCAATCTGGATGTCATCGGATGGCCATATGATGTTATATGTTTCTTTTAATGATTCACTTGTTGAGGAAATGCATATATCTTGGTTTGGAGAAGGAAATAAAGTTTTGTATCCTGATATACGATCTTTGCGTTATCCTAAGGTAAATTTAATTTTATTTATTATTTTGGATTAATTATTATACTTTTTTAGTACATATATATGTATTATAAACTCATCATAATTTTTTTTTTTTTTGATATGATATGATATTATAGCCAGGAACACCAAATCCAGTAGTACGACTCTATATAGCAGACTTGGCAAATCCAAAGAACATTCATACGAAGGTAGTGAAACCGCCACCTATCATCGAGCATGTGTGAGTTTTCTTACAAAGTTTGGAATATGAAGTGCTTGAACAAATTCTCTCTTATTAATTTTTCCTCATTAGGTCTAATTATTCGTCTTAACAAAAAAAAAAAAAAAAAAAAGAATGAACAAAATTGAAAATGTCTTGAATAGAGATTGCACTTTGTTTTTTACAAGAAACATTTAGATGTTTCTATGGTGACACTCCCGAGGTACTTCAAAAAAGGAAGCATAATCTTTCGGCAAGATACTTTAAGATATACATGAGGAGTAGTTTCTTGGTTTAAAATGAGCTGGCTTTTAAGAATACTTTTTAGTTTAAAATAAACTTAAATAGAAAAATATAATCTTTGTTTTGTTCCTTAAAGAAAAATTATTTTGATCTAATATTTCTGTAGTGAATTTCACAGTTTTCTAACTTCTGTAGAAAGCAAATTTATTTCTAATTTACAATATGATGAAGAAATATTTTTTGTACCATTTTCTAAAATATTAACATCCATGCATTTTTTTCAGTTAAACTAAAAAGCATTAAAAATATTTTTAATGTTAAATGTAGTTAAATAGAATTTACATTTTCTGATAGCAAGACATGATTCATTATATTTTGTTAAACATGTAAAAATTCTTAAATTTTCTATAAAATTATTATTTTATTCATATACTTTCATATGTAGATTTTTTTATCCACATATATATTTTTTATATATTCATCACATAGTATTCTGCATACATAAGTGATATTTTGCACTCATGATAATTTAAATATTTATGAAGCTTTTAAAGAATTAATTTTTAAAGAGTTAATCTTAGAAATCATCTCATTTTAATCCCCATAATGTGATGTATGTAGAAAATATTTTTTTAATTTTTAGCACATAAACGATTATTTAATTGTGCTTAGCGATTTTAATTCACCAATTTTTTTTAGTGTGCATTATAGACATCCTTCTTTTTAATTTGCTTTCATTTCTTTGCTATCTTTAAAAATATAACATAGCTTCCTTTTTAACATAAACATTTTTTAACATAAAACACTTTAACACAAACATTAACAGGGGAATTTAGATTAGCAACAATTCATATATATTTTATTATCATTAAAATAATTAAGTTTTATTAGTTTGCATAGATACAATCAGCTATTGGTAGTTCTATATTAAGTTGCATTTTTATAGATTTAATTAAATATCATGCAAATTGCTTTAATTAAATACTAAGTAAGTTAAATTAATTATTAAATATTATTATATATAATATTTGCTATAAACATTATCAATATTTATATTCAGAGAACATTACTTTACTACGGCTTCTTGGGTCTCTTCAACGGAAGTCTGCATAACATGGTTGACCCGTGCACAAAATCTTTCTGTTGTGACTATGTGCAAGAGTCCATTGTGGCATTGTCAGGTATATTGCAATTATCCCATTTATTTTTCAGGTTGGGTACTTATTTCAGGTATTTATAAATCTGTTTTCATTGTTTTATATAGGAAATTCAAAGGATAATAGCTGAAGATCATGGCTGGGTAGATACTCCTCCAGAGGCACCTATCTTTTCAGCAAATGGTAGTAGTTACATTGCTATAAGCCCAATTAAAGATGGTCAAGCTGGTTATTTCAAACATATTGTTTGGGTGAATGTTGCTCGAAAATTAATTGTTCCACTTACTCATGGAAAATTCGAAGTTGCACAAATATTAGCATGGGATCAACCTAATAATACCATGTAAATAATTTTATTTTTTATTAAGTATTAATCAATCATTACTGATCAAATAATATTTTTCTTTAAATGTATTTATCTTTTTTTTTTGAATAGATATTTTATAGGTATTCCACCTATGCGACCAGGACAGAGACACCTTTATTATGTGAGTTCATTGTTACCACATGTGGGTTCATCTCTACATCCTGCTGTTTGTGTTACTTGTACAGAAACATCAGAAGGAAATCGAAATAAACATAGAACAGTTTCATCTAGTCATCATAGTGCTTGGTCTGACAATAATTACATACATGACCACTATGAAACACAAACAGAAAGTATACAAGATAAAGATACTGGACATCTAAAGGAAAATGTTACAAAGAAACAGAAATCGAAAACATACGTTGCACCAAGTAAATATAAATATATACATGCTTTTGAAGAAACAATTAATGATTTATATAATAAGGATACCATGTATATGGTATTTCTCTTATTTTCAGAATTTACTGATCAACCTTGTCAATATCACAATGTTATTTTCCCACCAATTGGAACTGATTACTTTGTCTTGGAATGTTATGGGCCTGGTATACCTACTGTTACTTTATATAAAACTAATTTTCCCATGCCATATCTTATCTATGTCTTACAGAATAATACATTATTGCGTGTAAGTTATAACAGTTTCTATATTTCAGTCATTGTTATGAATTAATATTGCTATGTTATAAAAATATATATCAAATTAGACATTCATTTTAGGAACGAGTTAACAAACTTGCACTTCCACAAGTTAAAATATTTCCTGTTCAAATAAGTGGTGGATATAATGCACAAGTAAAATTGCATTTACCACCTGGACTAAGAGAAGATGAGATCACCAGATATCCCTTGATTGTACAAGTGTAAGCATATTTTTTTAATGATAGATCTTTTAACATTATTTTGGGAAGAAAATATAATATCAAAAATATTTTTATTTTTAGATATGGTGCACCAGGTTCACAGTTAGTAACAGAAATGTTCAAAATTGATTGGAATACTTACTTAGCTAGTAAAAAAAATATGATTGTTGCCCAAATTGATGGAAGAGGTAGTGGCGGTCAAGGCTATAAGTTCCTTCATGAAGTGTACTATAGACTTGGTTCCGTTGAAGTTGCTGATCAACTTGAAGTGACTGAGTAAGCACAAATTTTTAATATAGAATATTTTTAATTATTATAAAATTATTACAAATTTTTAGATATTTACGAGATTCATTGCATTTCGTGGATAAACAACGAGTTGCTGTTTGGGGTTGGAGTTACGGAGGTTTCGTAGCTGCTCTTGCGCTGGCGCAACCTAAGCAAAATGTCTTTGAATGTGGCATAAGCGTGGCACCTATTGCTTCATGGAAACTTCATGGTAATTTCAGTTTAGTTCAATCTCCATTATTTTCTTGAGTTTACATTAAATTATTCGTGCTAATTAAAAATTTTACATTTAAACAGATTCAGCATATGCTGAAAGATACATGGGTTTACCAGATGTTGTATCAAATTATAAGGGATATGCTGAGTCAGATATATTCGAGAAAGTGGAACATTTAGAAAATAAAATGTTTTATTTAGTGCATGGCACTGCAGATGATAACGTCCAATTTCAACAATCCATGGCACTTACGCATCACCTTACAAAAAAAGGCATACTTTTTCGACAACAGGTACTATTCGTAGTAATGCGTACGAGTATCCTTTGCATGAAGGTAAGATTTTCCTTTTTGTAACATTAATTATTCGTTTCAGGTGTATCCAGATGTGGGTCATGCGTTAGTAGGGGTAAAACGTCACCTTTATTTATCGATGGCTCAATTTTTAGATGATTGTTTCCAAAAACAAACATCTACTGATACAAAAGCTGGTCTCATTAGTGGTGGATCTTGTCTGTAGTTGTAAATAATGTGATCTAAAAATGATCTACTTGTGAAGGAAACTCATACACCAAAATTACACCTAAATATCTCCAAATTGTGTTTCGTTTATTGATACCTTCAGGAGAAAAATATTTTGGCGTTATTTTGTATATTGACTGAATATTATAAAAAAAAAGTGGTATAAATACATAAAATTATGTTTGTTATATTTTGAATTAGAAATCAAATCTAAATGAATGAAAGTGACAAATTTTTTTAACAAACGTTATTAACCAAATATTAATACACTAAATATAAATATAACTTTATTTCAAAGATGTTATAATGATTTAAATAATTATAGTTCTTTTTATTTACTAGATTTATAAAATTTTCATCATTAGTTGTTTAACAATACGATATTTGATTTCTATCTCCATAATATAAATAATTAATAATATATGCAAAACTTACATAAAATTTTGGTATGAAAAAGAACGAAATTTAAGCCAAAGGTAAGTGAAAAGGGAAAAGACATAAAAGTAAATATTATTTATTGCAATTAAAACATGGATTAATTACATGGATTTAACGAATACTAACAACTTTTATTCATTTAGATTCTAGATATTAATTTTTCTGTTCTGGCGAAATTTAAAAGGATGAATATTATTTTAAACATCACATAATTTTATTGAAGACATACATAAGTCATTTACTATAATTGCAAAACAAGTATTAACGGAGGTAAAAAGGCAATTACTTCTCTTTATTCTAAGTTGAACGATATGAAATTGTCAAGAGCGATAAATGAAAATTCCTGAATCCGCAAGGATGCAAGGGTAACTTTTTCCTTCTTTCATTTAAATTCTTGTATTTAATGACACGTACGCGTACAAGAAATGCGAAACAATGCGTTTAAGGTTATTCCTCAATGCATATTTCTCAAATTTCTTATATCATAAGAAATTAATATTTCGTGATCATGCGATTCCTCTTACATACATAAATCTACCTTACACGATTTACTCGTCACAATAATTAACGTAACACTTTGTAAACAGTATTAATTAACTTCGAGGAACAATAAAGAAATTTTATAAAAATAACATTCAATTAATTGATCTAAATAAGATACAAAGTTAACGGAAATGGATCTTATGGCATAGCAACAATACGTACATACTATTTTACCTGAATGTAGTGAGCAATTGAAAAAGTTAATAACAAAATTAAAGTGTAATTGTGAGATTGCATTGTGTGCAAACATTTGCACATGTATTTCTTTAAACAGTAATATAAATAGGAGAGATATTTAGAGGAATAATTTTAATTTCTATCTCGTATAATGTAACAAAATACATATAGATTTCTCGATAGATTTTTCTAAATTATCGAGTGGGTGTGATCGGTTGGTCAGTAGTCGGAAATGGATTTGACAATCTTCTTGTTCGAACATCTGCCGAGATGTAGTAGCATGTGGTTCTTAAGATTGGTCGGTTTACTGAAACCACGGCTACAAATATGGCACCTAAATGGCCATAACCCATTATGCACGTACATATGACTCTTAAGATCTCCCGGCGTTGGGAACGACTTGGAGCATTGTGAACACTTGTGTGGTTTTTCCTGAAACACAAACGTAAAAGCACCCTTCACTGTGAATAAATTGAATCAAATCATTGTTTTGCGAAATTCAACTTGTAATTTCAACTTGTAAAACTTTTAGTTTCATTCATAAGATAAGACCGTAATTTTTACAGTAAATTAAAAATAGCTACTTATCGTTATGTGTTAGAATTTATAGCTGTAAATCTTATTTTTTGTAGAATGGTATAAGTACACACATTTGCTCCTTCCGTTATAATTTGTAATTGGAGAAAACAAAACGAGATATTGAAATTGCATTGTTTTTCGTATTTGAATTTAAATACTTCATTTTTTAAAATTTAATCGTTTATCCTGTGTATAGCAACAAAATAGCTTGAAAAGCTATGTTTCTATACTATGCTTTCAACAAAATAAATTGCAAACCTGTCGTATTTATTAATTAAATATAAATTTAAGACAAATGTAACACAATTTTTTATGTATAAGTACTCATCTCTCTCAAGCGTTTGCTGTCTCTTTAAAAAAAAAAAAAAAAAAAAAAAAAAAAAAAATT
>CAJDYZ010012117.1:11191-23312 GCA_903986555.1 Heterotrigona itama
GAGACGTGCTTATTATCTCGCAATAATAGCTGAAAATTGAATACGAATCGAGTTTAAAATATATTTATACTGCCCACGGGTTTATTTCGCTATCTATTAAATACTTTTCGTTGGCATGGATCCGTTTTGAAGCATCCAATTATGAGGAAGTTGAAGTCCATTTATTCTATGAGATCAATAACTTTTAATAGCTTTGCGTGAGTTTTATGAAAAATAGTGAAAAAAGAGACCGTGATTTTGATAGAAATAATCTGAAACGTGATAAAATATACTGTCACTTTAACAGTAAATTACATACTATGTATATACTTGCACTATTCCAAGATCGTAGCCAAATTTCCACAATGTCTTCTCCCAATGAGACAAATACATCGTGCATCTTTGGTCAAACTCTCTTCACTAACAGCTAATAAAAATGATCGCTTCAAAAACAACGGATGAGCCGCAACAAAGAAAGAGCTGACGCGACACTTACGCGAGGAAATTAACATAGCAAGATAGTAAAACAGACCGAAAAAAGAGAGAGAGAGAGAGAGAGAGAGAGAGAATATTAACCAGAGAAATTTGTAGTTGCTCCGTCAGCAGCTTTTTACATTCCGGTTTTGACGGTTCTTTAGAATGATCAGGCCCAGCGATTATGAACACCAAGGCGGAAAATAAATCGCGCAGCTCCAAGCTGAGAGCATCACGTATTCACGGGGATAGATACCGATAGATCCTCGATTTATTGTTCGCGTTCGAACTGGTGTCCGCTTTAAAGGCAGAAAACACGGTTTTCACTCGTAAAGCGGGTGAAAGCGGCGCGGGAAGCGCGCGGGTGGATGAAAATAGGTGAGGGGAAGAGGTGAGCGGGTGTGCATGTGCATTATTGGAACGCGACGAGAGATTAAAAACGACTTTTTCCAAAGGATCGGTTCCATTGACTGGGGTGCATTGCGGCGAGTCCTGAATAATGCATGAAATTTGTTCCCCGGAATCGAATCGCTTCTCGTCACTGCCGGCACCGGAACAAGAGAGCGGGCATAAATCTAAATAATTTCAACCCTTGAATTTTTATTATTCCTATGACTACGTCTGCGCCTCCATGCTGAATATGCATGTCTTGCTTTCCGCACTACGCCCTCGAGTGTTCCACCTTTTGTGTAACCAGCCCTTCGCCGCAACTGTATGATACATCTTGCGACTAGATCGGCCGTCAATGCTTCTTAGATCGTCGACACACTCATTAATCCTCCGTCTAAAACACGGAATTAATTAAATAATCGTTTAGAAGTCGATATTTCGGTCGTTCGAATAGGAAATTGAAAATATCACAAATAAAAAATATTTCAAACAATAATTCGATCGATATTACGAATCGAAAATTTCGTCCCTCTATATATCATAGCCGAACAGAAAATTTAATATCAAAAATTTACAAGAGGTCAGTCATTAGTCACTCGGGGAATTCCGATAAATCACAGAAAGTATTAACGAGCAGCGAGGATGACACCGGATCTTCCTCCACCCCTTACTTTCTTCCGCCTGTGAAATATAGCCGACAACTTTTCTCATACTTGAGAGTTTTCCTTAGAAGCATACTGTACTACACGGTGGAAAGGGGAAGAGGAAAGGGGAAGTTATAAAGTAGTTGAGAACGAGCGCTATAACACAACATCACAAAGATAAAATTCTGTAGCGTTTATGCTGCAAGAATTATATTTTAACAATAACTATTTCTTTATAAAAAAAAAAGTATCACAAGTGGAAATTAATATAATTAAAAAAAAAACCTTGTCTTATTTTATTCATATGAATATTAATATTTATAAATTTATATTTATATATATGGTTGCAAAAGAATTTAAATTTTCTTTTCGTATTTTCCAATTTTATTACTGGAAATCAATAATTATAATTTAATAAAAATTATTCTTGGTGATACTATTATATTTTAATATTCGTAACGATACTTACAAATAATTTTCAGGTGAAATAATAAATACAACACGTAGAATTCATAATATTTTATTTATGTGTAATACTGCGCAATGTTGTTTTTTGAAACTCTTCCTCGAGGCACACATCATCAACAACTTCATTTAAAAGTATTATACAGCATTCCTAGATTAATTTACACATCTAATTTTTACAGATTCTATTAGAATCTCTTTTACGATAAAGGAGTATGACAATCATACATATACGTGTATTCAGTCAATGCGCGCGATTAGACTGCGCGTGTCCACGTCGCGATAAAATCGTATTAAATGCTATTACACATTAACAAATCCACGAAGTTGAGTAACATCAAGTTTCACAATAAACTAATTCAAGTACTCAACAAAAATTATCTAAATGAATGTGAATAAATGAAAAAGATATCCTTTTTGCTTACACTAAAAATCTTTGCAATTCATTCGACTAAACGGCAGATACATTCTGAAAGAGCACATTGAAAAAGATTTTGGAAATAATAATTACAGAAACGTTTGAAAACAACGTTTTACCTCACATGTATTGTTTCTACGAGTATTTGGCAGTTTATACCCAATAAATTTTATATCATCTATTTCGCTAATGCTGAAACTTTCTTGCAAATTTCATTAGTGTATTCACTGCACTTTGCAGATCCACCAAGATCTCCGGTTAAATGTTTACCTTCTTTAATAGTTTCATAAGCAGAATTTTCAATGATTCTTGCTTGTTCATTTAATCCCATATATTTAAGCATCATTACAGCAGAGAGTAATAATGCTGTTGGATTTGCCTTATCTTGACCTGCTATATCTGGAGCAGTTCCATGCACCTATTTTGAAATAAAATTATTACTATTAATCGCTATTGCATTTGAAAAGAAACATAAAATAATTTTGCATACATACAGATTCAAACAATGCACCATTCAAGCCAATATTTCCACTTGGTGTGAGACCAAGTCCTCCTACAAGTCCAGCACACATATCAGATAAAATATCGCCATATAAGTTAGGCATTACAAGTACGTCATATTGACTGGGATCTTGAACCATGTTTAGACACACAGTGTCCAAATATCTTTCTTCAAATTTAATAGAAGGAAATTTTTGTGCTGCCTCCCTACAACATCTTAAGAACAAACCGTCTGACATTCTCATTATATTTGCTTTGTGTACAGCAGTCACCTATTAAAAATCATTAACAATCATTTAAATATTTCTTAATTATCATTCAAATTAATAATCATTTAAAATATTTCTTAATTTTATGCTTGAATTAGTAACTTATGAACCTTTTTCCTATTATTATCTTGAGCATACTGAAAAGCAAATTCTGCTACTCGGCTCGAAGCTTCCTCTGTAATTAATTTAATTGACTGTACAACTCCTTCTACAATTTCATGTTCTATACCAGAGTATTCTCCTTCTGTATTTTCTCTAATAGTGACAACATCAACATTATCGTATAATGTCTTATAACCTTCTAAGGAACGACACGGTCGCACATTAGCATATAAATTAAATTCCCTGAAAAAAATTGTTTATATAAAAAAATACATCAGTTTCTGAATACTTTTAAATCCTTGTATAAAGCTCTTTATACAAATTCAAATAATTACATGTTTACATTGATATTCATGATTATGTAACTCAAACAGCTCTAACAGATAAATATATTAAGACTGAGACAATATGCATAGATGTTTGAAATAGATGCATTTAGCTATTCTTAATTACACAAAGATTACAACAGACTTACTTTCTTAATGCAAGGTTTAAAGATCTATGTCCTTTTCCTATGGGTGTCATCAATGGTCCTTTCAAACCAATTTTATTTCTGTTAACTGAATCAATAGCAGCTTGTGGAATGCCAAATTTTCCATCTGGGCCTTTTACTGGTGTTACATCAACAGATTCCCATTCTATCGGCACCTGATATTTAAGATAATATTACAAACATAAATGCATATCAAGAAATAAGAAATGTCTGGTTAAAATCTTATCTAACATTCAATACACTCATTCTTGTTAATATATATGTATATATACAAAAAAACAAAATGTATGTATCATATATACATATATCGACATATATATAAATACTAAGTTGAGTAACAGTGTTATGCAATACATGATATATGAGTGATACTATTAAAGTTTCTTTATTCATGCTAAAAAATAGTATATTGTTGTTTTTTAATACTAAAACTATTTTATGTACATTCACTAGAAACATAGATGAAAACAAAATCAAGAATCTCATGCATTTACTTGAAGTCTATAAAGCTTATAATCTGTGTTTATAAAAAAAAAAAAATATATACAAGTAAAAAAAAACATACCTTAGCTACAATAAGAGCAGACTGAATTAGCCTACAATTGGATCAACCTGTATAAGAGTAAGATTAAAATAAACTCCTTAAGGTTAGTACTAGGACACATTGGGTCACCTTGTAAGGTTCAAACCACAAATAATCAAAAAAATTGAAACAAAATGTAATATCTACAGTGCAAAAGTCTGACACAAATGTCAAAGTGAACGTATGTTATCGATACATTTCCACTTGACTGATAAGACATGCATATTAATGAAAAAAAAAAAAGTAAAATATCGTGCATAACGAAAGTTATTAACTTATCAAATGATTTGTGAAAACCACTTTACCTTGGCAGCATCAAAAATCTTTTGCACGGCAATAGAAATTTCGGGCCCGATACCATCTCCTGGTATAAGTGTGCATTTGTGAACTTTACTGCTGTAAAAACGCACGCAGCCAATTTTCGGAACCTGTTAAATTAAATATCGACAAAATTAATAGCTATTAATAAAAACACATATAGAGATTCTTATATTTGAATCAATGTGGAAAGGTGAAATTGAGAAATTGAGTAAAATATGAAAAATGGAAAAGAAAATTGTAAATGATACAAGGATAAGAGACAGTCTAAGATATTAGATCTCAGAGGATAGATATATAACCGATCTATGAAGAATTCTAACCTTGTTGTCTGAGAGGGAGCGTAACTACGGGCTGGACATTGATTGTTTCAAAGATTTCTTGATTGACACATGCTACTTACTGTATTTCGTATCCACTGCGCTGCCATTCTCTTTGTAAATTTTACAATAAAAACACGAACCTCCACCACCCAAAGTAGTTGCGCACGTCAGAAGTAACACCAAAAACTCAGAGACGAATCACACTTGTGATTGGTTCCCGCGAAACGATGTCTTCTGCTATTCGGAAACGGAATACAGCGGACGACAGTGCAGAACACGACGAGTGGCTCCACATATACCAACATTTTATTATTACGTGACAGTGGCTAAGGACAAATTTATTCTCAACGAGTAACATCAGTAGAACTGGCTGCTTCAAGCAACAGAGTAATACGTGAAAAATGTTGAATAATTCGAACGTTCTTCTAACATTTGAAGAGAAGCTATTTCATTTAAACGTCGAATCAAGAATTTTGATTGGCTGCGAAATCGAGTGTTAATTTTTTCCGAACGCGATGTTTCGAGTTTGAAAATTTCCAATCAGTTATGTTACGATTTTCAATAATCGCAGCGTGTAACATTTTCCAAATGTAAGAAATACAACTGCAACGTAGGGCGACTGTAATGCAATAATTACAGGGTTGTGATAGTGAAATGATTCTGATACCTTTGTCCGTATCGTTTCAAATAGGAACTTATTTTGAGTACGGTAGTTTCCGGAATGGTTTAGCATTTCCTCGGACGGCCATTTTATAAGACGCTTCGTGATCGCGTATGTTTGCATGTTGATATTTTTTACTCTTTTTAACAAGTAAACTATTTACCTCTTAAATAATTTAGTTTATTGAGTAGAAAACGTATCAGGGATGATCAAGCAAGAGGAGTAAGTATAAAATCGATATTTATAATAATTTATCATATATCCTCTGTCGGCGTACAGAATCGTGTACAATTAATGTAAACCGACGCTAATACGTTTTCAACATATCAGCAGTGTGAGTTTTCTGAGCAAATTCTCGTTTAATTGCTCGATTTCAATCGAAATTCGTGTAAACTATAAGTTGCAAAACGAATGATAAAATCTATCGGTATCATAACAAGCTAGAATAAAACGTGATTCCTCGTATGTTATACACATTATTTCTACGTAATCGTGTTAAATATTTAGGAGTCAAGTGCAGAATAATGACGAAAGGGACCGAAGTAGAGAGCGCGACCGTAATAGGAGAGCCGAGCGACAAAATCGTATAAATTCTACGAGTCGTGATCGTAGCAGAGAACGAAATGACCGTGGTCGGAAAGCCTCGGATCGACGAATCTACGTATCAAACATTCCCTATGATTTTCGCTGGCAAGATTTGAAGGATTTGTTCAGAACGGAGGTTGGAAAAGTCGCTCACGTTGAACTTTTCACTGATGAAAATGATAAGCCAAGAGGTTGTGGTATCGTTGAATTTGAAGATTCCGATTCGGTAAAAATTGCTGTAGAAAAAATGCATCGGTATGATATTAAAGGGAGAAAGCTGGTCGTCAAAGAGGTAGTTAGTATATTGTTATTTTTTCATCTTCCTTACAACTGCGATGCAATATCGTGTAATTAACATTAACATTAATATTAAGAACATTTCATAACATTTATTTATTCTAGGATTTTGATGTTGAACGAGATAAATATGGTCGGTTGGCAACAGCCCGTAATAACGAAAGAGTTCGTGATGATAGATTTAGGGACCCGCCAAGGCCACAAGGCGGTGGACGTCAAAATATGAATGCTCCTACTGGTGGAGGTGGTGGTGGTGGCGGTGGTGGCGGTGGCGGCGGCGGTGGTGGAGGTGGTGGTGGAGATAGCAAATTTGGAAATACTTATGGTCTAAGTACTCAGTTTTTAGAATCTTTAGGTATTAATGGACCTTTAGTTACTAGAGTATTTGTTGCCAATGTAAGTATATCTTTTAATACTGAATTAATTAAATTAAGTAAGTAAAAAGTCAATTAAATATTTCATTTTGGTATATTTAGCTTGACTACAAAGTGGATGAGAAGAAATTATTGGAAGTATTTAAATTAGCTGGTAAAGTCCTACATGTTGAGTTAGGAAAGGATAAAGATGGAAAATCACGAGGATTTGGAGTGGTAGAATATGATCATCCAGTAGAGTCTGTACAAGCTATATCAATGCTTCACAACCAGCAACTTTATGACAGACGCATGACTGTGAGACTTGATAGAGCAAATGAACCAGACATGCCACCAAAACTGCCAGAAGGTAATTTTTTATTTTTGCATTTCTATTTTCTAAAAGATATACTATTTCATATAAAAATAAAAATAAATTTTTGTTATAAAATAGGTTTAAAGGGAATTGGAATGGGTCTTGGAGCTGGTGGTAATAGACTAATGGATGTGGCTAGAAACATTCCTAATGTACAAGCAAATAATCCACCTGTCGTGAATCCCATTTCTGCTCCTGTATTGGCTGCCGGTGCTTTTGGTGCTGGTTTAAACAATGTTGTGCCAGCACAGCTAGGTAAATATTTACTATGAATATATATAAAATGAAATAAGTAGAAGAAATTGACAATGATATATTTGTACATCTATAGCATCTGCATTGTCAAATACAAATGCTGCAGCTCTTCAAGCAAGTCTTGCTGGAGGTTTGAGCGCTAATCTGACTACGAGTTCTTTGCTGAATTCGTCGTTAACAAATGAGTTGGCTTCTAATTTAAATAATTTCGGCGGAGGAGTTGGAGGTTTGTCTAATTTACAAGCCTCTTTAGCTGGTGGACAAAGCAACAATTCATTTGCGCCGCGAGGCTTATCTAAAATGGACAATGATATAGGCTTTGGTGGAAACAATGCTTTTGGTGGTTCTAACTTCGGGGGTGGCAGAGATTTTGACGGTGGATTCAACAGAGGGGACAACGACCGTGTTCCTGGAGGCGGTGGTTTCGCTGGAAATCAAGGCCAAGGAGGAGGTGGCAACAGACAAAATACCAATGGTTCACGACCAATGTCAGATACTATTCTTATAGGAAACGTATGTATTTTTTTTTTTTTTTAACTTGCATGTAAAAGTTAACACACATCTGCTGATTTTAAACATAAAGATAATCGTTACAGCTTCCACCAAACACAACATGGCAAATGTTGAGAGATAAATTCCAAGATGTTGGAGAGGTGAAATTTGCTGAAATGCGGGGCACTGATATGGGTATGGTACGATTTGCATCTGAATGGGATGCCGAACGTGCTGTGTGTATCCTCTTAAAGAATATGCTAATACAGTACAGATCGCTTTTGTCTCCTCAATGTGCAAATGTGCATTTTAAAGAATATTTAATATTTAGAAGATTTTCCTTAACGATTTTTATATATAGCTATGATGAATCGGTCACGTATCGACGGCAGAACGATCGATGTTCGCCTTTACTAAAAGCTGGAAAATATATTCAAGGTAACATTAATAGAGAACCTCTGCAGAATTTGACGCTTAACAATAACTTATTGATGCAGCGAGAGGAGACTGGGTGTTCGTATGTCGTCTGCAGGATTATTCCACTCCTGATGACAATACTTGAAATTCATCCTAGTAGTGTGGCAGAACTTAGGACAGTGGGTGAGAAGTATCTGTCGTTGGAAGATCAACAGTTGTTTTATGCCTACTTCAACGTTGAAACACTCATTGGCTGCCGATGATCACCCTTCCTTCCTACGACTGTTTCATTCGAAATTCTTTTACGAGATTATCGTTCCTTTTTACAGTGGAAGTCTACTAATTATTCACTCCTAAATGGATCTTTTCGAGTGATCGATATATAGTTTAGTTGTTAGATTTAGGTTCATAATGTTCTACATAATCTGTAGGTTTTTCAGTATGTAGGTTTATGCTATTACAGTAATTATCAAATGTAGATTGTAAGTTTATTTCTTAGTTTTCATGAGAGATCAATTAATTTTCCCACATTCCGGTTGAACGCTGTGGTCGTTCGCGGAGTGGTTTATCGATCAGGGACAGATTAATCTTTCAAGCATAAATACTAACGCGACATAGCTGTTACGGATTTTATGACTTAAAGTTTATCCATGTATGATAGATACTTTCATGCACAATCCTACACAGTTCGTGGATGTATGTTGATTTTTCTGTGGTATCGGTCGCACTCTATTCTTGTATCTAATACATAATAAGATACATCATGGCTCAACAGGGGACTGTTTTCATTGTAGTTCTGCGATCTGATTTTTTATTCGTCGCGTCACATCATTCTAGTAACTTGGAGATTCAAGTGTAGTAGAGCATACAAAATTTTAGTTGTTATTAGGAAGAAGGTCCCTTCCAATTCAATCGTTTCGACACTTCAGCGAACGAATATTGGATGATTTTATATCCTAAATTTGGCAGAATTTGTCTTACATATTGTGCATCAATAATATGTTTACCAAAAAATACCAAATATTTATCTAAAGAACGAACAATTTTTAATATCTTTCGGTTTTTACAAAATCGAATGGAAGCTTTCTACAGCTAATTTTATAAGTATATATTCTTTGGTAAACATATTTCCTCTCACTATGTAGATCTCGAGGAACATTCTGCGCATTGTATAACACTCTTGTATAACCACGACATCATGACAGTGATTGAATAAAATCCAAATCCGTTTTGACTACAAAAAAATACGCTGGTCGTTGTGTTTTATTTCTGTGTTGTTGTGATTCTTTATATTTTAAGCAGGTTTAAGCTGTGGATATGCATTGGCATAGAGGATATCGTTTCTGCTACTTTTACATGTGCAATACATTTACCCAGAACGAATATTTTCAAAATGTATTGCACTTAAGAAATTGTTAAGCAGAAATTTCTGCTTAAACAATTTATAATTGTAGATACTCCCTGCTTGCTTTTAAAATTTGTAAACTTCACAATCTGTGAGGTGTGAATATTTGTTTACATCGCAGGTGAGATATTTTTCAGGTGATTGTGGTTTTTCTATTCCTCTATGATGAATACATGTTTCAAGAACGAATAATTTGCTTGAAATTTATCGAATACTTGTTCCTTCGTCAATGGCCACCGGGATGTATCGTTAATGTAATACTCGAATTATCAAGTTATATGTGGTAGTCTTCTTTCTGAAAATTGTTAACTTATTTTTAATATTGTTTGAAATAGATGGATTAACAGGTTTTGGGAAAGTGAAGACTGTAGACGGTAATATAGTACTTGGTCTCTAACATTGTGGTCGATTCTTATTTTATTGTAGCATTTAAAAAACGTATCTTCCATTATATTTATCGAGAAGTAGTTTAAATGACTGCAAAATTCTATATTCCAAGTGAATTTGCGTAAAGTAAGAAACACAATTACTTTTATGCGTGACTGTAACTTCTATGGTAAGTGGTGGTAAACATTTTACGCTCTGGTCTTTGCCGCAATCGTCAATGAAATATTTAATGCGTTCGAATCACTATGCATATGGAATTTTTTTAATAACCATCGTCGATCTCCGCTGTGTTGCCAAATTTGTTTCTTAATATTTGAAGGATGTGGTCTTTTTTTTCTTACAATGTCATTGATGTTAGATAGATAGGGTCTTATTTTATAACACATGAGATCGTGTGCAATGGTTTGCTGTATTATTTCCATCGTAAATGATTAATCTGTTGTGTTTTATTATTCCACGAGATATTTTGGAGAAAGGATATATTTCAACATGGGAGAATAGGGATAAAGACATCTCCTCTTTCATATCGTTTAAACGTTCATTGTCGAAATTGTTTGAATAAGTACCTGAAAATAAAATTTTTTAATATAGAGGATCAGATTAAATAATTTTGAGTACATTAATCACTTTTATATTGCGGCTAACGTCTTGCAGGAAAACTAGGTAAGTTCCAGAATTCATGCAACAGCTTTTTATGAATATGTTGTTCTTCCAGGAAAGCTATCGCGTCCGACCAAAAGGTAATTAAGCGGTAAGTTTTATAGGATAAAAATCTATTGATATTTTATTTATATTTTATTTTATTGATATAATATTTAAATATTTTATTTTATTGATATTCTATTATAAATAGAAATAAATGAACATCTCGATATATCATTAATCACACCTATATTTCCACAGTCTTCACATTATACAGTTAAATCGGGTGACTTTGAATGTAAGATACTTTTTTGTAAAGAATCACAGTGTCCGTAAAAATAAAAAGTGTGTGAATTACCGAAACAGAAATGTGTTCGAAAAAGTACAAAAATCTTTAAGTTACATCAAGATCTCAATGAAATTATGAACTCTCTATTATTCTTAATGTGAGGAAATTGTTATAGTCGTGTTATTTAGTGTCACGTGCATTTATTTAATTTCAAAAAAGCACCTTACTAGAACACCTCAAATATATAATTCTTAAATATACATATATATATAATTCTGTATAATACTTACAATGTATATGTATGTTTATCACATTTTAAATAAAGGTAAGCTTAAATATAAATTATAGATTAACATTATATATATGTATATATATACACGCATACATATATATAAGTATATGTATATATATGTATATATCATAACTTCAAATCTTTCAATTAGCAAATGTTTTAAGTAATCTAGTAGAAAGACGACATTCGAGTAGTGTCTACAAAACATGCTTGTATGCAAAATAAAAATTTTATGATATCGTAGAACTTTTAACTTATAATTTTAATTTTCCTTATTTTTTAACATATAAAAACATATAATTTATTTTTAAGTTATTCCGTGCTATATCAAAAAGTATATTACAGAATCTTATTTTTATTTTTATTTATACAGCAATGAAAATGAAAATAATTTCTACGATTACATAATTCTTCAATTTAACGTATAGTCAGTTGTAACTAAATATTATCAACGCGATGTGTATATTATGGCTTGTAATGGGGTTTATGTATAAGGGAAATGCTGTCAACCAAGTATACGATAATAAAATCACATTAATTCATGTTTGTAAGCCATCGTAATCGATGCCAGTTAGCAATCTTTGATGTATCAAATATTTTATATTAATCAACACTAATATCAAAAAATCTTTCTTTTATTATAGAACGAAACGAAGAACGTCTTTGGGATTAATTTGAAATTCATAATTATTTAAATTGTTTTTTTTTTTT
>CAJDYZ010012124.1:375-26380 GCA_903986555.1 Heterotrigona itama
AACGATATATCTTCACTGGACCAAGGAAAATCGTCGTGAAGATCCTCATCAAGCACATACCACTGAGAATCCCATGGTAGATGTGAACGCCGTGACAAATTTCTAAAGTCATAAAGACAGTGTTATTTGTGGAAATGTAAATTTTAATAATGATAAAAATTAAGATTTTAATAATTTGAAATGTTTTTATTTTATAGTTATAATGTTACATTCGACAATGAAAAGAGAACTATAAAGAATAGAATTAATTCAAATACTTACATTTTGAGCTTTTGAAACATCGTAAGATTCTTAGAAGATAAGAGGAAACTAGAGACTATAGAGAATCTGTAACAAAACAAAAAACATTAGAATTTGTATTTAAAAGCAAAGCAAAATCTTAAGTTGTAGATAATAAAAGATTCTTACATTCTTGGCTTTGGAGCCACTGTTTCATTTTCCTCACAATATACCAGAAAATTGAGGCTGTGAAACATCTATAACAAAACCATCCAACATTATACTTTGTCAAATTTGAAAAATTGATTAAATTGAAGTATAATATATAAAATTACTTACGATTTTGGTATTCTCCTGGACAGACTTTATCCTCTCGAGCATTGACTTTAATATACCGAAAGCGAACATTGAACAAAAAAAATATTAAAAAAAAAAATAAAGGACTATCAACCCGTGCGTTTAAATAATAATCGGCGAACTCACTGACTCTAATTTCACGAATTATAATTTATATGAACTAATATTCTATTTTGATGAAAGCCATTTTGCTTAGAAAAATATTAAAATACTGCGCAATGAACACTGATTCTACCGACCGCATTGCGCGCGATTACAAAAATTTTCTGAAAATAAAGTTGATTAGAATGGAAAGAACAAAGAGCACGTTCACTTAGAAAATATTGCTATTTTTCTAGAAAATGAAGAAATTTAAGTATCCATTAAAGATATTAGTTGGAAATTATAAAATATTTCTTAATATTTGCAGAATTGTATTCCGAATGTTCGTTATTAAATTATGAAGTATGCACATTAGTAATACATCACGTCGTGCATTATAAATATTCGGAAATGTTTGCACAAATCTCAAATTTCACAGCTAAATATATTTAAAGAATCATACATGTGTAAAATCTTGCTCTGAATTGTTTAATTGCGCGTCAGCGTTCGAAACAAGTAAGTATATGTAGCAAAGTATAGTATAATATAAAATACGAAAACTTTTTTTAATCATCTAATACAAGAACATATATCCATTTGAAAGTATATACCATTAAGCTACTACGATCTCCACATTCGAAATAAAATATTAATTGATTTAATCTTTACCATTTTCATCCTTATATCCCATCTAATTACGAAATTGCGTATTATAAATTGTATTTCAAATATATATAAATTATATAGCAAATGTTACCTAGAATGAATAAAATGTTACTAACTTTCCGTGAAAGTCCATCAGATTGTTCATTAACGATCTTGGCGTCTATGCATGCTATCTTCACAATCAAGGAATAACCTGTACGAAAAAAATCAGAAGTTAGAACACATATTCTATTCTACATAACTATTCTTGAATTTAGTATTAGAATTGTTAAAAATTATGCAGTGCGAAGTTAAAGAATCAACAAAGTAAAACTGAGTAAAAAATGGAATAATAGAAGTGTGTGTAAAAGCATATAATAAAATACGCGCGCGCGCGTGTGTGTGTGTAACAATAAGTTAATCAAATACAAAGTTACAATATTTCTGGTTAAAATTGAAATTAAAGTTTGGTATAAAATTATAAATAATTCTAACATAGTGTTCTGTTTAAATGCTTATATGCCATTATTTCTTTAATTGCTGAAAAACAATTACTTGGTTAAATTTTACTTTACTAAAAATTATGCACTGTTTTTGGTAATCTGGCTAAGTAATCGACGAGTTTAAGCCAGAGTAAACTCATCAATAATCGATTAGTTTAAGCTAAAAGTGCAAGTTTTATCTTAAACATTCACAACATAAACATAAATTTAACAATTATTGATTTAAATTTTTACCTGAGAACTTTTGGATGATGCCTCTGGATGATTTTTCTGGATAATATTTTCTCCTTTACAAAGTGTGCTTCTTTCCGCCATGCTTCCCGTTTAAAAATCGATCTTATCGATTATGGTCGAGAATCGTAGGAAGTGTATTCCGTATTTCACCGTTGGCGTTGTAATCGCCATATTACAAAGTCACAATATTTGTATTGGTTAGAGTTGAAATTATATTTTGGTATAAAAGTTTATATAACTTTTAGCATGATATGTTCTGTTTAAATATTTATGTGTCATTGTTTCTTTAATTATTGAAAATTATATGTCATAATTATTTGGTTAAATTTTATTTTAGGGAACTAAAAATTATGCACTGTTTTTGATAATCTGGCAGATTTCGATGGATTAAAACCAAAAGTGTAAGTTTTATCTTAGAAATTCACAATACAAACACAAACCTAACAGCTATTGATTTAAATTTTTACCTGAGAACTTCTGGATGATTTTTCTGGATAATGTTTTCTCCTTTACGGATGTCTTTTCCGCCATACATCCCGCTCAAAAATCGATCCTGAGAAACATCGATTGTGTTCCAGAATCGTAGGAAGTGTATTGCATATTTCACCGTTGGCGCTGTAATTTTTAACTGACCTAAATCCAATACGCGCGTGTTTAGCACTAAAGGTTAATTCAAAATAAAAAAAACAAAAAACTCTGTTCTAAATCAAATACACAAAAATTATGTGAAATTCTTAAAAAAAACGAAAATATTTATACACTAGATGAAAAATTGTCAATATTTTAAATTGTCATAATTTCGTGAAAAAAAAAAAAAAAAAATGTAGAACAATTAACTTTATTTTATTTTAAAGCGCAAAGTTTCTACTTCAATAATGCTGAGTTCATTTTTTTCAAAGATATTTATTTTTACATCAAATATAAAAGTAAATAACTTTTTTTCTTGAAAAATTCAAAAGTCTTGCCAAAGAGAAGTTTTTCCAGCATTGAATAATTTTTTTTCACAATCAAATCAATCATGATCTTGAAAATTGAAATCTTTCCTTTGTAGTAAGTCCTTAAAACTAGCTGTACAATTTTTTTTTTTGCCATTTTATTGAATTTTAAACAATAATATGATTTGCAGGAGAAGAACATGGCGTCCATTATTAGAGGTGCGGCATCCTCCGATTGATTGTAAACACGTAAATTTTAAGTATACACTTTATCCCTAGAAATATTTATCATAATCTAATTCGTGATATTTCATTTTTATAGACACAAGTGAGATTTGGAGCCGATTATTCCGTCATCGACCATTTATTCAAGGCGAAATTACATTCTTTCTTCGTGAATTTCAGGTAAAAAGTTCCGATTTTCTTATTATTAATAGCTGTATTTTTATATAAAAAAAAAGAATTATGAAAGATCATAAAAAAATATTATCTATTAAAGAATGAGTTGATTATTTTGTGTATGCATTGGTAATAATTTGTCATCGTACATAACCTAAAATTTATAGGAAAAGAGAGGCGACCGAGAAGTGGAACGACTTTTCAAGATACTTGAATATTCAACGGAATTGAAGGAAAGTCAACTCGATCGAGCAGAACAACTTGGAGATTGTCATTTGCCAAGTTTGAAAGCAAATGTTGATGTTGCTCTAAGTATGTGTGAAAGAGTTCTTCAAAGGGAACAAGATTTTGACAGTGTATGAATTATTTTCTAGAAATATTTTTATATTTATCATATGTATTGATGGTAATGTTCAATAATCTTTTTACCTTTTAGGATATAGCATTGCAAGAAAATAGAGAAATAAGAAAATTAGAATGGGAAAAGTTTGTTAATGATATGAGTGAAAAGTGTGAAAAAGTAAATCAAACTTTTGACGAAAAAGAGAATGAAATAAAAGAATTTTATATTGACTTAGAAAGGAAGTTACACATTACATCATAAGTGTTGTTATATAAAAATATTCTACAAATATATTTTGTACTTTGTAATAATTTATATCGATTTTGGATTTAATGTATTATATTTAACAACAGTTATTTTATTAATAATAGAGTATTTCTATTTAAACAATATAAGAATGCCAATTGAATTAATAGAAGATTCTTCCATTAAAATCAAACCAAATAAGAAATTAATAGAATTTATTTGCAAAAATGTAAAGAAAACAAATAATACTCCACCCACTATTATTGCCATAAAGAAATCGACAAAAGACAAGCAGAAAGATATTTTATTAAAATTGAATGAACTACGATGGTTGAACAAATATTTAGAAGAGTACAGAACTATCAACATGGAAAGTATTTATTTACATGAACTTTTAGAGGAAGATGATATCAGATTACCAACTCCAAAAGTTACACCAAGAAATCCTGAGTTGGAAGCTAGAATGCAAAAATTGAGAGCACAACAGAATGCTATCAAATATAGAGCTATGACTAAAAATGTAGATACTGTTACAAGGAATCTACCAGAAGACAGCATTTCCTATCAAAGTAAGATTTTTTACTTAATACATACTTCATATCTATTTTTATACACAAACTACATACATTACATGTATTTTTATTTTTCAGTGAAACAGATAAATAAGCAACTCATAGCTGTTGCACAGTTTGTATTTTCCGTACTAGCAGGTTTTGCGTTTGGATTTATAGGTGTGGAATTAATAGTAGGAAATTTAGACTTTGGGTTTAGATTATTATTAGGTATAATTTGTGCATTAATTATTGCCTTGGCTGAAATTTATTTTTTAGCAATTAAATTAAATGAGGATATATATGATACAGTTTCAACAACATCAACTAAAAAATTGCATCAAGAATAAAATTTTATAAAGTATTACTGTTATTAATTCACACTCTTCTTGAATTGTCTTTTTGCAATTTCTATAAAAATAAAACATGGAACAATTATGTGCCAATATATAAAATGCACAAAAAACAATTTCTAATGCAGTTAAAAGATCAGCATAGAAAAATTAATTTGCATTTATTTTGTATTATGGCACTTTCTAGGCTAAATTGTAAATCCTTTATTTTGTACTGTGCAGAGTTGGAAAGAAGAGAAGTGATAGTAAGTTTCTTAATAAATAAATTCAATAAATTTTTAAATATAAATGTCTGTTGGCCAAAAATAAATAAATAAACACAAATAAACAAACTCGTATAGCACAGCATGTTGGTAAGTGATGACAGATAACTATATTTTTTGCCCCTTTACCGTTTCACTAGTCTTGTTTTTAGTTCCGCACAGTACATATTTTTTGAATTACTTTTCGTAATATGGCTATGAATTATAAATGTGTTTTATTGTTAATAAAGATGTTCTATTTAATCTTCAATTTATCTTTAATGAATACATACAAAAATAGTATTAAATACCTAGAATTATTGTCTGTATTTGATCTAAAATATTAAATAGACAAATAGTTTGAATATTCTGTAAAAACTAAGTGTTTGCAAAGTTCACAGTGGTATATTGTTTTAAATTGAGTTCGAGGTATGTTTCTTAAATAATCAGAGAGCTGGTTTATGAAAATAAATATCTGCTTTCCTATCTTTTGCTTTCATCTTCACTGTCACTTTTATCACTGGCTTCACTTCTGTCACTAGCAGAATCACATTTGCCATTCTCTTTTGTTTCACTCTCATGCTCACTATTTGACGAATTGTCAGCCTTTCTATCACTGTCAGAACAAGAATCTGTATCTGATTCACTGTCACTGTCCGAGTCTGAGCTACTTTCTGAAGAACTGCTATGTGAATTTTTTGCAGCCATCATTTCTTTGAATTGTCTGACTGTAATCTTCCTGGGCATTATTTCTCTGAGAAATTCCAATGTATCATTGGTCTGTACTACCTCTGCAAGATGCTTATAGTCTAAAGAATTTCCTTTGCTACTTCTCAAATGAGCTTCTTCCGTTAGATAATGTATAAATAGTTCCTATAAAATTGTTTTCGTTTTTGTTTATTCGTATTTACATATGAGAGATACAAAGTAATCACTTAATAAGGTGAATCATTTAATAAACTAACTCGAATAAAACATATATTTAAAAAAATGGACTAATAAGTATTGTAAATGTGAAACGCATAGAAAAACAAAAATTTTTAATTGACGCGCGAAATAACAAATATGGAAGCTATATAAGTATACAGAATCATGTTTAAGCGTCACTTAACCTCATTATTTGAACAACAATCTTACCGTAGCCTTTGTGACTAGATACAATCCATCTTGCCCGATTGTATCGACGTAAGGAGAACTTCTCATAATTGTTTTTACTCTTGACATAGGCAAACGTAATTCCTTCATTTTTGCGGGCGAATTTTGCGCAGTCATTTTTACTGAAAATTGATTTCTCTTAGAACCAAACTAACTGTACGACAGTAACGTCTATTATTCAATTGCCGCCAATTTTTGAATTCTGTATTTTACGTAACTATTTAACACAAAATTTGAGAACATGTAAATGTTGAATCGAATCCTATTTTTAATTTTATATATATAAAATTAAAGGCTAAGAATATAAATAATTATAATTCTAAACAGTTAATATGATTCAAACTTTCCATATGATATTACCCATTTTTTAAATAATAAAAATATCGCATATAAAAAGATTTAAAATAATTTTTATTTAGTGGTCTATTAATAAAATCAAAAAATTCTTTTCGGAAAATACTTTAAAAAAAGCAAACGTGTGTTGAATTCATTGGTAGTATATAATAAGATACCCTAGTGACATCTTCTTTCACTAATCGAACATTGCTGTTTCTATTTCTTTTCATTTGGCACGTTATCTCCGGCTTACAGAAATTTTGGCGAACGGACAGTTATTGCATCAATCTGACAATCTGAGACGAGTCAAGGTATATTTAACAATATTTTAGCGGTATATAATCCACATGCACATCAAACTGATTTGCAGTATTAACAGATATTAAATTAATTGTACTTCGCTGTATAACCAGTGAATTAATCGATCAATACGGCACATGGCGGATTCGTGCTAATAATGTTCAAGTGAAAAATTTACAGATTGTTCATATACAATTGTTTGTACTGTTGGCTCATTGGTTCGTAAACGGTATCTTTTAGTTCGTTTCATTCATTCATAGAATGTATGTTCGATTTATACTTGTAACCTTCTATATACATATATGAATCTTTATCTTTCCCATTTTACAAACATCTGTTGTCTACTTCTGATCATATTTGTTACAACAGATTTATTGTTTCAATTTCTCTAAGTTCATACATCTTATGGGATTAAAGATATTTACATTATATTATTTTCTTTTTTTTTTCTCATAAGTATATATTTATATGCTTATGTGCTTACACACATTAAATACAATTTTTTCTGAAATAAAATATTGGCATGATTGATGCTGAATTTATAAATTACAGGAACAAAATATCTATCAGAATGTCAACTTTCCTTGGGCTTATTAAGGAGATACCAGGCATCTCAGTGGATCGTTTTGATGGAGCAAATTTAACATCCTCTATATTTTTTCTTAGTCATTGTCATTGCGATCATATGCATGGTTTGTCAGATATGTTTTTTGAACATGTAGATGAGAATAAGAAATATCTTTATTGTAGCCCTATTTCAAAGACACTGTTAGAAAGTAGATTTAAATTTAAAAGTTCTTGCGTGAAGGAAATAAACATTAATACATCCAGTGTTATAGAGTATACAATAGAGAATGAGAAGATCCTTATTTCTGTAACTTCTGTCGCAGCAGGACATTGTCCTGGTTCTGTAATGTTTCTTTTTGAAAAAAATAATATATCAGTATTATATACCGGTGATTTTCGTATCAATCCAATAGACTTTCCAAAATTAAAAAGTTTACATTATTGTAATGATTTTAAATTGATACCTAAGATATTTACTAAAATTTATTTAGATACAACATTTTTAAGTACTGATTTTCCTGTTTTTCCTACTAGACAAGAAAGTATATTAAAAATGTATGAAGTCATTAAAGATTGGATAACCAAAGACCCAAGGAATGTTGTTATTCTGGAATGTTCTGCTACATATGGTTCTGAATTTCTTTTTGTAGAACTGTCAAAAATGTTAAATATGAAAATTCATGTGAAAAATAATGTGTTCGAAAATTATTGTCGTATTGCACAATTATCTTGTTATGTCACGAATGACCCAAATAGTACTCCAATTCATGCTTGTAAGAGAAAAATATCTTTGTCAGGTTTGCATTGTAGAAGTGATGTAAGCAATATAAATATTTTAACAGTTATCCCATCTGCAATGAAATGGAGAAAAAAAGATACTAGCATAATAGGAGAATGGGACAAAGATAAAGAAAGAACTTTCAATGTATGCTATGCCACTCATTCTTCTCTTGATGAACTCAAAATATTTATTCAATATTTCAAAGCATTAGAGATATATCCATGTGTAATGAAGGCAGAACAAGAAAAAGAAATTTATTCCTTATTAAATACTATAAAAAATAAACCGGATAAACAATCAACAATTAATCAAGAATATAAACTAAAGCTCCCTAGTTGTGAAGTATTAAACAAAGTTAAATTTAAATCTGAATATTTTAGTAGTGATGACGATAGTTTATGATATTTGTTTCTATTTGTTTCTATTTGTATTACCTATCAAGTTAATTGTTAATATATACTGTTACATAATAGCCTTTATTATTATATACAATAATGTACATATATACACATATTTATTATATATATATTTTAATTATATATTTTATACATAACAAAGTATTGTATTTTTAATAAACATAATTGATTCCAATTTTTTAATACTGTTATTTTCCATATTTAAATATTTTCAAATTCTAATAAATTATACTTATTATATTCTAATAAATTATACTTATTAATATATTATAGTTTGGAGTTATTTCCAAATATTGTGAAATGATTAAAATTTCATGTTACAGAAATTTATTTGCATCTTTATTGTTGAACATATCATCTAAATCATGGAAAAATCAGCATTAGCACAAGAGAAAGTATGGTTTGACAAACCATCCTATGACAAGGCGGAACGACTATATTTTGAAAGAATGGCTAAGGTAAGTATTTTTCTTAATAAATTGTAAATTAATGTTATTGGATAAAAAACTGATTGCCAACAGAAGTAGAATAAATGTTTCTAAACATACAAATTCTTGAATAAAGTAAATCTTAAGTTTCATTCATTTTCATCATCATAGTCAAAGCAGACTTTCATCAATAATTATATCCAGAAGTATGTTTACAAACAAAATTTTTTGTTAAAAACAAAAGGTCTATTATTATCAGCCCCAACATCCACAGCTAATATTTGCTTTTTTGTTGTGCCTTGTTTTTTTTCGTACTAACAAAAAAACTAACATTTTTAACACACACTTCAGGGAATATCTGGTGATAGGGAAGATTTTATCTGCTTGCAATTCCATGAGGTGTTGGGAATTTTATTTTTTTTTTAAGAACTTAATTCCCATTTCTAATTGTGTGTTCAAACGAATTACCTAATCTTGTATTTCATTTTTAATGCAAAGCTCTTCTGATAAGTATAATTGATAATTTAAAATAAAAACATAAGATAAGCAATGTAGTTTTCTATTTGTTTATTTGTAATTATGATTACACAATTAATATATCAATATTATTTATATGTTCAGTATATATTTATGTATTTATATATTCAGTGAATTTAAGAGTGCATGGATTGTTTACTCAAGGTATTTAGTTTTTGTGCAATTATGTTTTATAGTAATAACATATATTAAGCATGTAAAAGACATGCTTTAGTTAGTTTGTATTTTACATTATTAATCACAAAACATAAGTTCTTACTTGCATAGCTTAATATTTCAAGGTGGTGTCTCATAAAATTATGGAAAACTGCTCGCTCAAACCTGAAGTTTCTGTAACTAATAATTGTCAGACTAATTCCTTCTTGAATAGTAACTCTTTGACTAAAACAAAGTCTGACAGATTTAAAGACAATAAGTTATTGATTTCTGAGAATATTTCAAATGATATGAAAAACTCTAAATGTCAAATAAAAATATCAAAAATAAATAAACATGAAGATAAATTGAATATGCAAAAAAAAGAAAATATAGAAGAAAAGCAAAAATCTGACAATGTCAAAAATGATTTAAAAGAGAAGGAGAAAGAGACGAGTCCTTCAAGTGATGCATCTAAAAAATATAATACGAAAGAAGTAAAAGAGAAAAAGAATAAAGCAGATACAAGACATAGAAATAGAAAACAAAAAAATGATATTAAGGAAGTAAAAGAAAATGTTACTCCGTTAATAAGGAATAAGCAACAGTTACCTATTCAGGTACATACTGCCATTTGTTCTTTAATGTTTTGTGTGCATCAATGCAGTACCTATAGAATTTTATTTTGTTTACTGTAATATATATTTCATTGCCTAAATTGCTTATTATCAACTAAAGATGACATAATTTTATTCCCTTTTATAAATATTTTATTTTATGAATCTCAAATTTATATTGTTTAATTCTCAGATTTAATAGTTCCTCTATGAACACCAGAAAAGTATTGTACACATTTATCTTACTTGAATACTGCTTGTTGTTGAATACTGCTATGTGATAAGGAAGAATGTAATGCACGTTTGCTTTTGATTGGAAATGTTTGCATTTGCCATGATCTTATTAACAATATGTTTATATAACGGTGATAAATATTTTTATTTCAATTTTTTGTTATGCTTATTATATATTCACTTTTTAAACATTCAAAATATCTCCACTGAACTCTTCTTGAGTATAAACTTATATTTAAATATTTTAAATATTTGAATTTATTTATAAAGAAATTTAAATAAATACACTACATAACTACATACTTTAGTTTTGGATAATATTACTTATAAAATCTAGTGGAGATATGATACTAAATTTTTTGCAATTACCAATTTAGTTTGAGTTGATATTTAATATTGCTGCTGGATATGCAGGGAAATCAACAAACTACTAGTCCAATTCTATCTGCTGGTGGAAGTTTAGCCAATGAGGTTGCCAAGGCTCGTCAACATATTAAACAGTCTTTACAGTGTGTGAGTACTGCACTCTTTGCACACCCTTATATAACAAGTTTTCAAACCTGCTTACTAATGTGATATTCAATATTAATATGAATTAATGGGCATAAGATCTAATTACTTAATAAGAATTAATATTTTTTTTTTCAATTCTAAATGTCTTCTAACTTTAAATGTTTTCTAATTTTATTTTACAGATGGATGATATTGCAGCTGTTGCTGGTCTTACTACTCCAAATGATAACAAAAAGGATATTTCAGAATCTAGTTGTGAGTATCATATTATTTATGTTTAATTATTTTATCAGTAGTATTAGAGATCACCATATTCAAATCTTCATCAACAGTCTTCCAAGAATTACAAAATGCTATTAAAAGTTTGGAGGAACGTGTCAAAGCTCTTGAAGATAAGGTTCATCCTCTTGTATCTGCTGCTCCTCCAGTAGCAGTTTGTCCTCCTAAACCTCAACCAGGTTCAAAACCAGCACAAGAAAAGGCTGATGATGACGAAGATGTTGATCTTTTTGGTTCAGATTCAGAGGCAAGTGGGCAGAAATAGTGGAGGACACTAAGCAGTTAATCCCCTTTTATTTACATAAATATTAAAAATCATTTCTGCACGATACTTATACATTTAATACACTTTACACGTGTCTTCAAGTAGGGTGCAAAAGTGATAAAATGATACGACATTTACGAAATATAGTACACCAGATATTCCCAGAATACTAATACATTCAACCTTAATTCTCTATTTATCACGTGAATTCAACATAAACACCATCATACAAGTATTAAAATGTAAATGTTGTTATTCATGATTTGTACTGTAAATTGCTTAAATACTTGACTTGTTAGGGAGAAGACGCAGAAGCTGCAAAAATTAGAGAAGAAAGACTAGCTGCATATGCTGCAAAGAAAGCTAAAAGTAAGTTGCGTATTAAATTTGTATTTTAAATTTCGATTATATTACATTACACATTTATATTACACATAATAACAATTTACAGAACCAGTCCTGATTGCCAAGTCAAATATCATATTAGATGTAAAACCATGGGATGATGAAACAGATATGAAAGCTATGGAAGAAGAAGTTCGAAAGATTGAAACCGACGGTCTTTTATGGGGAGCGTGTAAGTAAATTATATTTTAGTGTAAATTAAATTTGCTTTTTAATCTAAGTTAAAAATGAAAATATTTATTCCTTTGCAGCAAAACTTGTTCCGCTTGCCTTTGGGATTCATAAACTTCAAATTTCATGTGTCGTAGAAGATGATAAAGTTTCCGTAGATTGGCTTACAGAAAAAATTCAGGAAATTGAGGATTATGTACAAAGCGTAGATATTGCAGCCTTTAATAAAGTTTAAAATATTAATGAAGCTTCCTTTGTAGAGAAATATCTGACGGTTCTAATTGCAATCAGGCATTGGTCTGTTGTGCCATCTTTTCATTCCATTAGCAATATCTACTTTGATAAATACGTTAAATACGTGTTCTATATTAAACGCGAGTGTCCAGAAATAAAAAACCTAGTTATTGTACTCCAATTTTAATATTTGATGTGTCAATTTATCAAGTTTTTAAAAATACTCAAATTTTCAAACTGATTGTACGATCGATATATTCTTTATAAGGAAAAATATAAACAATAAATGTCTAACATAATTCGGTGTATAAAATTGTAACGTCAAGTAGAAACATTTAATTTGCTATAGATGCTATCGAACATTAATGATATTGTATGTAGGTATATAATGCCAATTACTAGTATCATTTTTAATTGTTTGTCTTGGAGTATTGTTATTATAAATAAAAATTGTCAATTTAATTTTTCATTTTATTGTATCCTTTAAATTATTTCCTTGGAATCAATCTGTAGAATTAAAAAATTACAGTGCTGCTCTCTGGTAGCATATACTACATTTAAGCCAATCCTAACTTGGAATTGTTTGACGTTAAGAAGACATTTAGCAAGTTTTGTGCTTTTATTTTTTACAGTAAATAAAAAAATAATTATATCTCAAGATGACTATGGCTATGCTTCAACGAAGAGCTAATGTAAGTGCATATGCTTATATATAAAATTTATTACGTAGTATTGTTAACCTAACCTATATTTTGTTTGTTATTGTGTAAAAATATATCTTTATTCCTTAGGTAAGGCTACCTCCAGAAGTAAACAGGGTATTATATATAAGGAATTTACCTTATAAAATTACCGCTGAAGAAATGTATGATATTTTTGGCAAATATGGAGCTATTAGACAAATTAGAATGTAAGTGTTTCTCCTAATAATATTTTATACTAATAATATTTTATACTTTTTAAATATTGGAGTAAAATTACTTGAGGTTAATGGATTTCTTTGTTATAGGGGTAATACTGCTGAAACTAGAGGAACAGCTTTTGTTGTTTACGAGGATATATTTGATGCCAAGAATGCTTGCGATCATTTAAGTGGATTTAATGTTTGTAATAGATACCTGGTAGTTTTATACTATCAAAGTAATAAAGCATTTAAAAGAGTTGATGTTGATAAGAAGATGGAAGAAATAGATAAGTTGAAAACAAAATACAATTTGAATGAGGAAAAAAAATAATATAATTCTATTCATAAATTTAATTAAAATATGAAAATAATTCATTTTGTGATACAAGCTATTTAATTTGCAGAAATTCATTTTTATATATTATCATTGTAAAATAAACCTATGAGTATTGTAGATGTATCAATAAATGATTTTATTCATTATAATAATATTATTATATGTAATACGGCAGTAAAAGTTCAATGGCCTACAGTAAATAACAAGCGAATATTTTCATGCAGAACGCGATCGTTTCTCGTTCCCTTCCCAAGAAGATTAGAAACCGGGGCGAAAAAATGACGCATTAAAAAGGTGTAATTAATACAACTTTCACAGTCAGTGGTGGAGTAGCATTCCAATATTTCCATATACTTCGCAGATGATCGGCTGTAGTCTTAATTATTATAAGACTCTTCGCTGAAATATATTCATGTCGAGTGACTTACGAGATTGAAGATAAAGATTATTCATTTTGACTTTATATACACGCAATAGTGTATATGAAAATTGAATATAAAATTTAAACTGAATTCTACAATCGTGAAGTTATTTTGAAGCGAAATTATGGATTTTTATTGGAGAGATCAGAAGAAACCAAATGCTTCGTGCGAAGACACGAAGGTGTGACCTCCATCAAGGTAAGGCAAAAAGATGTACCTGTCATTAGGGAGCGCAATACGCGTGTGTCACATGTAATTTAATCGGTCGACTCATCTTGTCGACACTAGCGTTTTGTAATGTGAGCTCGACAGGGTTACGTTTACTTGTCGGGATACTCGATACTGGATGCTGGTAGAAATGCACGGTTCGGTGTACTCCAATACACACACACACACACACCACACAACACACATGCACGCGTGCGCACACGTACGCAGCTCACATACGGTTCTCGTCACCGGCTACCCGGCAGGACATTCGATTTCAGTCGAAAGCGAAAACCCGCTTAGCCCGTTTAGTCGTGTTGTCGCAGCGCACCGTTTTATAGTGCAGCATTCTTATGGGTGCTCCCTATTTATTCGTCGACTTCAACTCGTCATATTACGGCCAGTCGGAGCGTTCAAGGTGCTACAGGGCTTGGTCAAATGTCGTTCGATTGTTGTGGTAGCGGCAAAATCGCCGCCGAGGCGTTCGTGGACGGCCTTGGGACCGTATCGCGTATTCGACGAGCAATTTACAATAGTTTCCTTCACGACATCCATTTCATGGACGTGTATTGTTGGTTGTTCTTTGTCATTGCTGTTTTCCTATTAAGGGCCTTTCTATTAGATACGGTACGCCGTATTCACGTCATGAGGCATCAGACTTGAAGAGTAGCGCGATCTTACGGGGAACGCGAGAGACTATTTTTGTTTTGCTGTTTAATCGCCGGTGTAAATAAATGCAGTTCAAGTCCGATTAAATATAACACCGTAACTCGGGAGTGCGCGATACATTCACGCGATTTACTTTCGCCGTATTGCAATCCTCGATACGATGTAAATAGTCTGGATAAAGGAATGGCGTCGTTTCGACGGATTTCCCGTGTCACGGTGCCTCTGTATATCATCATATTTGATTGATGCGATTCGATTCGTCGCGGACAATTCATCCACATCGTACTTTACGTGGTTAATACGTGAGTGTGCAGTGTCGAACAGTGGGTAACTATGGTGTGTCGTCTGCTAATGTTGCTGACACGAACGTCACACGAAAGAAAGAACGGCGTCCCGTGGAGGAGGAATGAATGAACGGGAAGAGGACGATCGAGGCGTGGCGGGAGGGGATGCGACGACCGTCGTGTTGTGACGGCCTGCTGCCTGCTTGCCGATTTGTATCGAGGTGAGAGTACGTCTACACACGTGTATAAGTATGCTTGCTTGCATGTATGTGCCATGTGTGTTTATTCACGCGATCAACTGTGTCCACTGTCGTCACAGTCGCCGTCACTTTGCGTACACACAGCGATGTTATTTATGCGTAGTCGCGTTCACGCAATTCGTACGAACGTAATTCGTTCTACTCGCGTGAGCTTCGGCCAGTGTGTTTCAGAGTGGCTTACCCTCAAATATTGTAACGCACCATTGAAACGATGAAATTCTAATTATTATCAAATTGGAGCAATAGTAAGCTTGCACGATTGACGTCTCGGATGAGACATTGCCTAGTTATAATATGTCAATGCTACTGTTTGTTCGATAATACTCTCGAATGCAATGATAATGATTGTTATTTTCGACCATATCTTTGTATAATGCATGATAGTTTCTCGTAAAATTTACAATTGAACTGTGAATGTTTATTTCCAAAATATGATGAATTTGGAAATTTCTAAAATCTAAAGTATGAATTTACATAAATAGTCAGTTTACTCAATAATACATAAGTTATACATGTGCTTCACGTTTTCGTATCCATTTTTATCATTACAATTGAAATATTTAATTTAGTTTGCGATTAAAAAATGTCATATAAAACAAAAATTATAATCGTATCAAAAACTTACCAATCGTCTGACTTTATGTGCAGTTTCATTCAATGATGAACCTTATGTAGTCATTTAGGAATACACAAAAGTAAGCAGGTGCCATGTATTTAAGTAAGTATGTTTGTCTGCTGTCTGGATAAATATGTCGTCGCGCTACCGGCTTTTCAGTTACTCTTCTTTATGTTAATACTGAGGAACTTTATTCATGAAGTACATTGAAGCACACTTCTTTTATTCACTTGTTTTTACACGAAATTCAGAAATCATGCAAGTAAATAGCAAGCTAAATCTCGATTGATTTTTCAATATTTCGTTATATTTTGAAATCGCGTTTAACCGAATGTCACTTTTTAATTCCGTTAATCGTACTTAGATTGTTTAAAGTAAGATAGACAAAAAATTGATGCCTTAGAGAGCTTAAGCTTTGTATTCAATCTTTTGGAATCTACAATTTAGATCACAGATGTCGCGTCTTGCGTAGATCTTAGAAGCGAGTTGTGCAACTACACTGTCGCGGAAATCGTAAACAACTGGGATAATTTTAAACGCGAAAGAGTGAAAAAATAAAATTATCAAGTTTCTCCAAATTGTTTAATATAATTACCGAAGTGTTTTATACAGTTTGCTACAGTACAATTTATTACGGGCGTTGAAATGCATAAAAGTGATTTTTCATCATACAACGTGTAATTCAAATAGCACAAGGTTATACCGCGTTTTATTGCGTGATGTTAAAATGGTAACGAGAAACATACTTTAATTACAGGTATATACCTTTCATCAAACATTTACAATAAAAATTAATATAAGTTTTAAATATAAGTTTTAAGATTGAAATGATTAACAATTGTCGTGTATTAAAATATACATGTATGAGAATTTCTCAAGTAACGAACTACGGTCTCTGATCCATATATGTATAAGAATTTCTCAAGTAACGAATTACGGTCTCTAATTCATATACGAGAATTTCTCAAGTAACAAACTACGATCTTCAATCCAATAATGTTTGTATTTTATATGAGAATAATAATGTAAGATATAAAAGTCTGATATAAAAGTCATAATGTATTTAAGTATCATGGCTTTTAGAATTTCTATCCAAAGAATTTAGTTAAAATTTCTATTTAAAATTTTCTTTTAAATGATAATACATGCATGGCGCCGATAGATAATTTAAAAAATTATTAGCTGTAACGTTACTCGTACTGCGTACGTACTTTAACAATATTTGTTTCTTTTTTTAATTGCAGGCGAAGCGTCCGTCCCTCACTTGAATCGAGCAATGTGGTGAGTCTCGACTTTCCTTCCATATTACTTTGTAACTTTAGATTATTCGTTGGAGTTACACTGTGGCCTTGCGTTATCCATTTCATAGATATGCAAACCTTAATATGCGAAGTAATGTTGGGCTGAACCGTAACTTTATAGGATAGGTTGTTGAGCAAATGTTAATAAAACGTTATTTTTAGAGATTCAAGAAGTCACACTACTGCGCCATACTTAAAATTAATTCGAATCTATTGACTCCTGATTTTTTCAAACAAGTTGTTTAGTCAATTGAAGATACACCTCGTATAAACAATTTACAAAATGCACGAGATGTGTTATTTAAATAGCGATAGCAAAGAAAAATTTAGTTTCATTTAATTTTGGCCATAGGCCAATTATACATAGTAAATATTAATGAAATCAGTAGCTAACATTAATATGAACAAAAATAGCAATATATGAAATTAAATAAAAATTGGTCTTGCAAAGAGATTCGAATTCAATGTCTATAATTATTGTTCTAATCACATTTTAATACTCTAAAATTTTATAAAATCATTCATTACACAAGTTGTCTTTTATAAGCATCACATTGTAAGAATGAATTTCCTAAAAAATGAAAAGTGTGCAATCCCCAAATTTTTTAAAATGGAATGGTATATTCTATTTTTCATTATTTCAATAACTATTGCTAAATCTAATAAACTTTACTTGAGATATTTTTAGCATAGTTATAGCACATTCTACATAGTTATAATTAAGAGCCATAAACTCTTTTCTTCAAAGTAATTTTCAAAGAAATATATTTTCCATTCTTCTGTTTAAGTATTTATTTATTTATTCATTTGTGTTATTATTATTGTGTTTTATATTCTCATATTGTGTATTCTATTCATTTATTTTTAGATATTTTTCATTCAAATATTGTCGTCAATTTGAACATCAAAATTACTCTTGAGAATGATATTTACTTTTTAAATATGCAAAATAAAAAAAATGTTTCAATGAGTGTTGTTGTTAAATTTCAATAACATCTATTGGAATAATAAAAAAGAAATTGGGGTTCTTTTTAGAAAACTCATTCCTACAATTTTTTAAAACCTAAAGTGTTAACCTCTCCGAGCCATCATTGATATCTGCAATAATTTTAAAGAAAACAGCTTGTAACATTTAAATGATGCATGTCTTTCTTTTTAACTTCAGCTGATCATTTGATTTTAGTTACGATAAATGGCAAAGATTTTTATACAAGAATATTCGTTTATATAACGGTATTAATATAATGATAGAAGTACAAACTTTTTGATGAAACTGTGTCAAGTATCTAAATACTTATAATAATTTATTAAGTAATTGATATATGTATTTTGTATTTCAAACTTGTATCATTCACTTTACGTTTCTTTATTGCGGCTATTCTGTTAACGATTCTCCGAGGCAAATAACCTTAACCCTTTGCTCCAAAACCGCGAGTAAAAGAACAGTGTGTAGAAAACAAGTGTGCCAGTACACGCATACACGCGTCACGTGTCGTGTTTTCATTGCGTGCTGTTATGCCTAATTAGTGGCTTGGCCGGTTGCATGCGGAAAGTAACTTAACTATTTTTTTCGCGTAATTAACTGATGAACGCGCGTTAAACGCGTTGTCGCGTTTCTCTTTCAACACTGTTTCAATTTGTCCTACTATCGACGTAGTACACGGTGTACTACTATTCCTTTTGATACACAGTTCAAAATTCCAAATTCCAAATTATTCTATCGATCGTGGTTGAACGATTACTCCGTCCGTCTACTTCGAGCGTAAACGTGTTGCAATTTAGTTAGAAACCGTCAGCATCATTGATAAAAGGTTATTGTCCGATCTAATTGCCAGTTGAACTCGTTCAGTCCTGTACTCGCGGTTTCATTTACCACCGTGTGTCGTATGTCCTATCTCGGCGGAATCAACACGATCTCGTTGCAGCATGCGCGTCAATACTCACGTATACTTATACGTATGTCGACTCACTCGACAGCACATTGCTTATTCTTACTTCAATGTATGCAGAGCTTGAGGTGAATCTATTTTGAAGATGAAAATATCGCTAATTCCGTAGAAACAAGAGGAAACATGACCTCTTGTGTATATTATTCGTGTAATTTTTAGACAATATTCAACACGGCAGAGAACCATGTTAATGCATTATTCGATGTTCGATCGGCCTGCGTAGAATGCTGTCCACGTTCCGATCTATCGGTTCACGGAAGTCCGCATTGACCGGCGCCGTGTTATAAAAATTCAAGAATTCCACGAAGTTTCTGGTAGCGGCCTACAGACGTTTCTATTCGCATGGAATGAATCACGGTCGCGATTTGAAACGCAAAATACTCGAAGGCGAGACGGGTTAGAACGGACGCGACGCCTTCTACACCGAAATTTCCGTTTGCCTCGTGAATATCTACATAATACGTCGGAAGTGGCGATCGTACGATCCCGTGTCATTTGCATCGGCTGGAATTGGCTAATCGGCAATTCCGCGTAGGTTAACCAAACGGCCGTCGAGAATACCGTAGTCGATCTTCCGTGTGAACACGACCGCGCGCGCTCCTATCACGATATATAAACGTTCATTAATTAATTGATTGAAATTAAATTGTACGAAGCTTCAAATTAGTCTCGTAAACACGTACGTGTAAATTGACCGTAGTATCGATCGTGATTACCGAGGGGGCTCCCTTCAAGAAAATTCCGTCATCGATGATTTGTCACAAAGCACATGATACTACTCGACACAACAAAGTTTGGAATTAATATTAATTATCGTGCGATCATTGGCGCGATCATAGGACGAAAGAACGAATGAAATTACGCACGAAACGCTCTACACGAAGTAGAACGAGGTCGTCGCTCGTGCGTTATGAACTTTACATTACGTTATAAAGCGACGCGTCGAGACGTTCGATTCGTTCCGTTGATTTGCCTCTGTTACTTTTAGGAGTTCGAGTCTAGTACCGCGAACCATTTGTCTTCATCTTGATCGTCATTTCTTTTCATTTGTTCCATCGACGTGGAACAAGACCCTCCGTCACCTTATTCTATTAGCAGCCACGCTGCGATACAGCATATGCAAGGCCCTTATCGTTATTGTAGAACGATGTCCCGTTCACTGAACCTTTCTGCTTATACGTACGTAGTAGTGTAGATCTGGCCGCTGGTTGTTGAATCGTGTTCTATCGTTCGATTCTGCGTACCGTTTCGTTCGAGGTCAGGTCTAGCAATGGAGGAGAAGTACACGATCGAAGTACGGAGACGTTGTCAGCTCGTGAAAAATGCTTCGTCAGAGACATTGAACGTCGCTGTAATCTTCGGCCGCGTGGCAAATTAAGACAAGCTCAAGCCCGGACGTTCTTCGCTCGATTCTACAAAATTTTGTACGCTTGCAGTTAATCACTGGCTTTGGATGATGTCGCATTCTGTCCAACACAGATTCCATAGCTTTATCTCTAATTCTTCGTTTGGAGAATGTCGCTCGTGGCTGTTTCAGCCTATTGAATCGGGACAGATATACGAATTGACACGTGCTGCGTGTCATTATTATCGTTCCTTCACTTTGGTTTTGTAATAGTAGCGGAATTATTGGTTGAATTGTAAGTTGAACAAATCGAAAGTCTCTCTGGCTCGCCTCTCGTATTCTCTTCTAAATTCACGTTGCACTGCATCAGCCTGCATCGGCTACAGAAAAGGCAATTCCGTATGCGCGAATCGTATTCGGTTACATCATTATTAGCATTCATACGTCGTGCATAGTTCGCGTCGAGCCCCGTGATCCGCCGTGGAGGATCAAGCGGCGATAAAGTACCGAGGCGCGGCATCGCGAAATCTGTCAATGAAGCGACGTTTCTATCAGCGTGGATTTCTAAATGAAAGAGAGAAGAATAGTCGGAGAAGGGAGCGCGCGTTGGTATTGGTTCGTGCCACATCCTAGAAAAAAAGCGGGTCACGTGGACGATGGTTCCAGTCGCCGACAGGACAACGTTACGTGGCAAGGACGACCGTCATCGTCAGCGACGCCGGCGTCGACGCGACGCTCATTGGCCTAAATCGCGGCTCGACCAACGTGTAGCATGCTAATTCTCGCCAGTGAAACAATGTCAACGTATCGTCTCCTCTGTTTCAACCGGTCGTTTCTTTTTCCCCTCTGTTCGTTTCGTTTAGGTAGCCGACTTTCATATTTTACAGTCCCACTCGTCAAGTCTTGTTAGCCTCTTCGTACTGTATCCGAAGCGTATCGGATCCGTTTATTGAAGCGTTGATACGATAGAGCTCTCGTGTTTTATGACACGGTCCTTACTTGACTGGTCCAATGATGCGTAATGATAGTTCGTATCTTCTTTCTACGAAGTTTGCCGAGTCGGAGTCCTCGAAGTTACAAGATCGTCGTAATTGATAATGGTGTGATACGCGCGGGACAATTTGATCTTGCAGACAACGTGTTCGGTCGGTTCGAATAATCGGATTTCTTGGAAATTGCGTTACTGTATCTACTGCATACGTGTACACGCGAGCGTGTCGAGGGGATGATGAGGGACGATTCTACGATAGGATTAATAATAATCTCGACTATCAAGTTTCCCTGCTAGGATTAGGAGTTGAAAAGTCTATATATAGGCGGGAGAGGGACTTTATCTTCCCGCTCCAATTTGGTTCACGGAAGTTCAGTTCCATCTCTCGTTAATGGTTAAAGGTGACGTTCAGCAGAACTCGTGCAAGATTCGCGCCAACTTCGTTCCACGGAACGATGTGCCCTAACGATTCGTCTTAAAGGTGAATATATATATATATATATATACGTGGCAGCTGCGTGGTCCCTCCCTGGCATTTCCCGAAAATGCCAACTTTATTAATTTCTAAAATCTACGAGAGATGTCGAGAATCTACGCGTTCCGCAATCAGATCTATTTCGTCGTGCGCTGTCAAATGGTCGAAGCAACGTATTTACCTGGTAATGAAAACCGAAATTTGTCCGCGGAACACGCGCGCGGACTCGCGTATTTTTCCAGCGTGTTCGCGTGACGAAAGACATCCCATTGGACCGTTTAAGAGCGGCTCGTAAAGTTTAAAACAGCCTCTCGTGCTATTGTTACTTTCAGATTGACGACGCAGATACGCGTTATTCCACTTGCTATTTTCCTCCCGCCTAACTAGGCTAATCGCTGGAATTCGTGAACGAGCGATCCGCTCGCTCGATAACGCGCAGAGAAATGTGCAACGACGATTCGACGCGACCTAGGTGTTGAAAGGAACGTTGAATCGAATCATTCGAGTTCGCTTCATCGAGGCGAGACACGGAGTTGGAATAGAATCGGATAAAATGGAGTTTTCCTCAGACGTTTTAAGGTCAACAACTAAACGTTGATTAAATGCACAAGCTTATCGGTGTCACTGAACAGCGACTCGTGTTAAAGAGCAGCGTTTCATTCGACCGCGTCGTGAGGAGGTGCAATGAGTTTTATCGAAGTAACCTTCTCTCGCCTTTTATACTCCTGTGTTGTTCCTGTCTTTGCCAACCCTCCTCTTAATTACTGTTTTTCCTTTGGTTCGAAATGAATCGTCATCTTGGTCGTTTTTAATTCTTCGAAATGCAGACAATAAACCAGTGCTGGCTTCCCTGGCTGTGTGCGAGTCGCAGAGGGGAAGACAGCTCGGATGAGAGCACGGCCGAGAAAGCGTTTATCGGCAAGATCGATGATCGCAATTCCATCAAGCGTGAAAGGTCGAGACCCGGTCTCTTCTCTCTCCTCTTCTCGTACTCACAGACATTCGGAGTAATGCCATGGCGACTGTACGAGTAGCGCGTACGGTCGGATTGTTTTCATCCGACGAAAATGGCTCACCGTGAAAATAGACGACCTCCCCTGTGTGCGTGCGCGCGTAGAAATGGGGATGATGCAGTTGGCCTGGATAAAGGTCAGTGGCCGACCTAGCCCCCCAGCAGGTCGACCACCAGCTCTACCACCCACCGGTATTGATTTTGTTAACCTTCTAGGTTCTAGTCCCTTGCACCCCCCTCGCTGTCGACACCGGCACCCTTTCTACCAGTGACATTTTGCCGCCGTGCCGTTTTACCTTTGGCCGCTTGCGTTTTGCTCTCCCCTTGCGTTTTGCTGTCCACCAGTTCGTTCCCTTTTCCATTTTCTAACTCAGATTTTACTTCACTAGCAACTCTCGAGCAACTGATACTTACTCAATGCGTCATTGTTACGAAATTTGCTCGATGTGTTTTTGGAAGCTCTTGCATCGGTGAAACTCCGTGTGTCGGAGTAGCCGCTCGCTTGATTTTCTCGTACAAAGCGAGAGCGTATGATCTAGAGAGCGATTCGAACGTTGCGTTCAGATTACGATAACCTCTCGAGCGCTGAATTATCTATATAGTCCCTCTGTCTCGACGAGTTACATCGTTTATTATATCGAGCGCAATCGAAGATGGCGAAAATAATCGCGATGGAATTAAGTTAATCTTACATTTGAATATTCTGTCACGAACACACGTTTCCCTGTGTGAAAGCTCCAGTATCAGATTAGCGATCTTCGTGCTGCTTGTTTCACTAATATCAGATCGAATCACTTTACTCCGTTGGTCTTCGAATTGTGAGAATGAGTCAAGAATTTTGTCGATTAATCACAGGATAATAGGGCAATATTCTCTGTAGAATCGATCCTGCAATCGAAATACTGCAAGAGAACTGTTTTCGCCGTACAATAAAAACTGTAGAAGTACGCTTAGCCGTGATTTACGATCGTAGAATCGCATTCTTACGCCTACTGGCCAGCGGATTCTGCTTGTTCATTAGCGCATTCCAGCGCTTTCCTCCTCGAAATGGGGCGGTGATTCGCGCATCGTCGCGCCGTACTCGCGAGGCGTTCCAAGACGGATTGCCTACACCTTGTCTACACCTTGCCTTTGCAATCAACTTGCGTTTGTACGCGTGCACGCGCGTGCGTACGCGCCTCATGCAGCTAACGTATGTACAACGGCGGAGGGCCGCAAGCAGAATTCTAATACCGTGTATCTGTGCCACTGTGCGAATTGAATTCCAATTATTCGCTTGATTTACTTGTCATTCACCCGGGGCTCCCTGAGAATTGCATCTACGACATTTGGCGCCACTCCATCTTCGATTATGGCAACGGTGCCGGTTGCTCCTGACGACCGTATCCTCGAACATAGGCAGATAATCGTTCGAGATTATCCCGTCTTGAATTCTAACATATGTTTCACCGTGGATGAAAATTTCCGTTAGTGACGTTTCACAGATGGAAACAGGAAGTACGATCGAATCGTTTGTATCTTGATAAGTTTGTACGAGCGGTTGCAGCTTCTTTTACAGTTTCAATTCCTCGTACTTTGTTTTCCATTTAAATCTTTCATTGTCGTTTTGGAAAGGTGTTCAGTGTATATAAGTTTGATTTCGTAAGAATAGTGTGTGTGGAGAAGAAAGAACTACTACGATTGTTAAATGTTACACCCTTTTCCGAAGTATATTTTACATTCATTTATTCCTCGTGTTAAATATAATTCTGCTTTTAAACTTGGAGGAGGCAATTAGTTAGTCTCTATCAAACTATTATTCATATACAGTTGAAACTGTAACTCATTAGACAGAATTTGAAGCTGGGCTAATTAAATGAATCTCTTTTACATTAAAAATCAGCAATGCAGATTTGTAATTGTTCAATCCCGTGCCTGCTTTCTCGAATTGCATGCATTAACTCGGTACATTTTATTTTATTTTGATCACATTATTGTATTCTAATATAAAATATATCTGCTATGTATCGTAAAAGAACTATTACCTGTAAATTAACTCTTCAGAGACTGTGCACCATAATTAACTCGTACGCAACTTTCGGAATTATTTCAACGATAATTAATTTTGTAGTTACATGCGACGCGTGTTCTATTCATTCAGAGCTACAAAAATTATTATTAAATCTGTCTAATTATTATTCTCAATGTGAGAAATTTAAACCATTACAGATTTGCAATGTTCTGATTCTAAATATCTGAGAGACTTAAAAAGGAATTGCACAACCCTTTGCATTCGACTGTTCCTTCTGAGGGGACATCGTAGTAAACAGCTCTTTAATAATTATAACGAACGTATATATTTGTAGCAATATATCTGAACAGACGCCTGAAAGCTATAATAACGACATAAGAACAAAGTTATTTCAGAAGAAGAAATTTCTGAAGACAGTCCCGAGTCAATCGACACTCAATAATTCGCATAAACTAGACTTCTCATCGCATCATACGAAAGTTTGATATTATTTTTCCAGAGATTGAAACCATGTGTCGTTAACTCTTGCACATTATAGTTGCTCTAGCGAACCTGCAATGCACGTTGACGATTGCTTTATAAATTTGTCACACGCGCAGCAAGATATAATCAAGAAAATTTCAAAATGTTAAATACCATTCGAATGATTATTCCCAATGCTACGTCATTTCATTTGAAGTGATGCTTCGTAAATAAATCGCTGGTAGACGATAGAAAAGTAGCTTTGTCGGGGGGGGGGGG